>BOPN01006085.1:75000-83285 GCA_017312705.2 Penaeus japonicus
CTCAAATACATACGTAAACTACCGAGAACTATGATTAAATGTACAGTTATCGCCTGCTAAGGTAACGACGACATATTTGTATATACAGTACATGTATATATGAATATATATATATATATATATATATATAGATATAGATATAGATATAGATATAGATATAGATATAGATATTCATCTACACTCCCGTAACCTCTCCTTCCCTTCCCGCGTCTGCTGTCCGGCAGACATTTATATATATATATATATATATACATATATACATATATATGTACACATATATATATACATACATATATATATATACATATATATATATATATATATATATATATATATACATATATATATACATATATATATATATACATACATATATATATATATATATATATATATATACATATATATACATACACATATGTACATATGCGTGTGTGTATACACACATCTATGCGGACACACATATGGACCACACACAAACAAAGATGTATTTGTGTATCCATATGTATATACATATAGTGGCCAGTCTTTACACCTGCTCCCCAGGACACCCATGTCAGGGACAGACTGAGCGGGAAGAGGCTCCCCACCTTCCAGGAGGAGAGATAAAAAAAGCCTCCCAGCATGACACCTTCAGTGCAAAAGAGGGGCGTCCTAAGAGCAGACCAGCCCTTTCTTGTATACGAGAGGGTATATAAGTTTATGTATAATCACACACACACAGACAGCCACACACATACACACACACACATACATATATATATATGTATATATATATACACAAACACACACACATATATATGTATATATATATATATATATATATATATATATATATATATATATATATATATATATATATAAACACACACATACGTATATCCATATTTACCAATTTATACATATACTTCTATCTCTAACTCTCAATATTCATACACAAGCACACACGAATGAGAATGATTGGTAAGTACTATTGGAATAGAGAGAAACAAACGGCGACGGAGAGATGCGAGACAGTTCTAGCCTTGACACGACACATTACAGCGGGAGATAAACGTCCATCACTGGGTTGGTTGACGTCCCCAAGATACGATGTCGTTTGCGGGTACAGTCAACCTACAGAGGCCACCAATCATGGTGCAAGCCCGAGGGCGGACACTGGCACCATAACCCACCATAGTAATCAGTAGCGGTTCAGAATAATTCAGAGAAATTTCCGAAGGCGATCAGTAGCGACCAGGCTTCAGCTGAGGCAAGAATCCATTCAGCGTTTGCAACTACACGGCTCGTCTACACATTCCTCTGAGGTAGACATCAGTTCTGGGTCGTCTCTGTTTGTACACCCAAAAAGTTAAGCGGGAAAGACCATAGCATGAATATGAATATATATATATATATATATATATATATATATATATATATATATATATATATATATATATAAATATACATACATGTATACACACACACACACACACACACACATATATATATATATATGTATGTATATATATGTATATATATATATTATATGTATATATATACATACGCATATACATACATACAGACATATATATATATATATATATATATATATATATATATATATATATATATATATATATATATGCATGCACACAAACACACACACACATGTATGTGTGTGCATATGTGTGTATGTCTGTCTGTATGTAAGTATATATATATATATATATATATATATATATATATATATATATATATATATACTGGTTATACATGAGTATATCTATGTATACACATATTTTTCCTTTTTGGTTGTAACATTTACCAACCCACCCCAGGGTAAGATTAAGCACTGCAAAGCAAGTAGCTAAACATAATTTTGTGTCCGATTTTCAGATAAAAATATTGTGTCCTGTGGCAAAATTACCCGTGAAAATGAATTGCTCTCAGGTGGTCGTGATCAATTTCTTGTTGCTGCTTGGCCTCTGTTGCGCAGGTAGGATCACAGATTACACGATGTATATGTAACTAACGTGCGGTAGATCTATATAGATGCTGTGGATGAATAGATGGATACATAAATGGCAAAAACAATCTACCGTATTGATTATATGACAGAAAGCCCACTATACACAAAATAGATTCATTAGAAAAGCACGTCCACTTGGGTTTCATCTTCAGCTCTGAAGACCTGAAGATGGTATCGATTTCGAAACTCTTGTCTGTTTTTTTTTATTACATCTATTTTGTGTATAGTGTTTTTTTCTTCTGCTAGATGGATATATATACGATATATTCTCTATATTCTCTACCTAAACTTCTAAATGAGCGCACATGATGCAAGATCTCTTACACAAAACACATACTAACTGTACAAAGAAAATTTCCGAGACTGATTTCTGACATTCCATTTTCGAGATTCCATATCTGTGATGATATTAGCGCTCTTTGTATCATATATATCTTATTATCCATTCTCGATATGTAATAACATTTATTTCTTATAATCCTCATTAAGAGTTTTACCATAATCATCATCAGTACAACTGTTATTGTCATCATTATTATCAATACAATCTTGTTTATTCAGTTCACACCTTTTGTAATCATTGGGAGATCGCGTGTACTGATATGATTCGTTGCATCAGCCGCGATAACATCTGTGATGGTCGAACAGACTGCTTTGACAACTCGGACGAAGATATCTGCGAGGTAAGTGACTGTTATTTTGGCATTGTTAAAGTGTAATAAATGGACGATTCTCTTAATAGAAAGGAAGAATGAAAGAAAAAAAGAAAAAGAAAACGCAAGATCAATAGGGATCATATATTTATCTATTATACCTACATACATATATATATATATATATATATATATATATATATATATATATATATATATATATATGTATATATATACATATATATATATATATATATATATATATATATATACATATATATATATATACATATATATATATACATATATATATATATAAAATAGTTGTTCTTTCAGGGAAACTGGCTAAAACCATATCCTTCTACCACAACTACCACAACCACCACAACTACTAGTAAGTAATGAATGTAATGAATTGAATAAACATTAGTATACTGATGAGGTTAAATGACCAAAAAGACTTAAATCGACATGCATGAAAGTAAAAGCAGTGGTTTCAAACTGCGCATTTCTTCTACAACTTCTGGTGAGTATGGAAAGTAATGTCTGCGATTATGTGGGTATACTGTACATGGCTAAAAGATCTGCTTAAAAATAAAAAAACAATGATTCTATTATATATATATATATATATATATATATATATATATATATATAAAAATATATATATATATATATATATATATATATATATATATATAGAGAGAGAGAGAGAGATTCCTTTTTGTCTTGATTGTTCGTGCTCTCCCTTCTTGGATTTACTGTTTCCTCACTCCAAATTCATTGTTTTATATTCATATATATATATATATATATATATATATATATATATATCAGATTGTTTTCTATGCCAGTAGCACATATACGACAAGTAGGCTGAGCACCACATTGGGAGGAATGGGTTCTTTACTTCGACTCGTATTATGTATATTTTTTCAATATTTTATTTTGTTAAAGATAGGAATAATCATACATTCGGTTACTTCTGTCTCATAGGTATCTTAATAAGCACGTTTTGTCATTTAATGCCTCTTGTAACATTAAAAAGCGAACAACAGGTATTCATATTTTAAAAGCCACGTGATTCTATTTTTAATTTTCGCTTTTGATTCAGATATGCAAAGAAATTATTATGCAAAAAAGCAGATTTTTTCCTCCATAAAAAATTGAAGAGTGAAGTGCTCTACAGAATATATACATCTTCTATAATGAAGATTTTTAATGGATAAGAAAAAACAATATTTATAGATTTATTCTTATGGAAATAAATGTCCATGATGGCATTTTCATTTAATTCTGTCATTGAATGTCTTTCGTAACCGTGATAGCTTATTCTATAATTTCTTATTCTGTTTTTCACTCATGATAATTACCGAACATAGAACAATAATGCATTTTTCTATAATACGAAAATTATGAAGTTTTCTAATTCACAAGTATCGCATACATACTACATGATGGATGTAGTATGATCTATAGTAAAAGTTCAATATCGCATATAGTGTCAGAAATGAAATAATAAAATAACAAATAAAATAACAAATCCCTCATTTAAGCAACGCCCGCCCCCACCCCTCCCCCGCCCAACAACGTGGAGGAGAGCGAGGCAATGGGCCAGAAGTTTGCTCAGACCTTCAACGACACGCTCCATCACCCGAGATGCCCCAAGCTCTATACCAGCGTCGGGACCAAGTGTCTCTCTCTCCTCTACTTCGTCAAGGTATAGCAGGCGTAAGGTTGACCTTGTTTCATACGCCAAGTTTTTACGTTTTTGGGTTTTCTTTTGCACTTAGTACCATGGCTCTATAGTAGAATATAAAATGTTTACTTCTAGTTTTATGGAACAATTTAAAATCCATATCAAGAACTAGTGTCATGCAACATTTAAGAAATACGGAGTAACTTTGTAGCAAAAGAGTAAATAAGTCATGTTATGTTTTCTTATCGAATACCTGGTGGTCGTCGTAATCGGAGTTCATGGCTTTATTCTCCGCCCCTCCTCACCATCTTTCACCACCTTTCCAGGTGGGCTGGGGAGAGGCCAGGGCTCTGTGCTCAGCCATCGGCGGGGAGCTGGCCCTTTATCCTTCTGCCTCCGACGGGGAGTTCGCCGCTCTCCTGAAGTACCTGCGGGAGATACGTGAGTAACTTTATAGGAAAGGGCTGAATATACTCAGAAACACACACACACACACATACATATATATATGCATATCTCATTAATAAACCGACATGACCATGTAGTTAATTTCCTCTTTGTTGAGCAGGGATGACGACGGACTTCTGGGTGGGAGGCCGGTACACGAAGGACACCGAGGCGTGGACGTGGCTGGACGACGCCCCGATGGACCTCGGCTCGCCCTACTGGGCTGTCAGGTGAGAAAGCTCAACAAGTCTAATGTTAGACTGTTGATGGGCAAGTATATTCATTTTTATTATATTCCTATCTATGTTCTGCTTGTACATGCCACCTTTTCTTTACACTACTACTCTGTGATACCTGCATTGTCTAAAACTTTTGAATCATGATCTCCAGGCCGGTATTCACGAAAGGTCATACATAGACTACGAGGAGGAGTCTTTGACTCATCGCGAAAATGTTTTAATATCTTATTTTTGTCTATGACCTGCCCCAAGTATAAGACAGGTCTGCAGGTGTTCCATGTGTAAGGACTGTCTTTAAACCGTCCGTATGAGGCAGCAAATGCAAATATGGTGGATAATAATAATCGAGGCTGAATATACAACACAATAATGTCAAGGAGAACTTATTCCTACAATGTTGAACGTTTAATGAACCGATTCACACATTTTTATGACAATATTCAATTCGAGAAGCACAAAAAGCGCTGCTCACCAACTTAGCAGCATATTTTATAGAGAAAGATAGGAAATCCCCTATTTTCAAAGTCTTGTCGACCTTCATATTTTCATTCGAATCCCATACAGTGATATGGAGATCCCGTTGACTTTGGAGAAAATTAGTTTCCCAATTGAGAAGCATCTCTGGCATACCTCTCCTAGCAATGAATCTAGTGAATGCGTTATCTATTATTTGAGATGCATTACGGGCCTATTGTGGTGTCAGATCAAAACAAAGTCCTCCATAAGAAGGGTCATATCTTGTCGCACCTTCGTGTCAGTTTGCGCAGCCAGTGTGGCGGCGCACACTATTAGTGGTATTTGAAAGCCTCACAATTCTGCAAAGTCGGTCACCTATTTTCTCCATTTTACTCATTCCAAGGTCTCAGACTATCGTTCCAGTCCATTTTACGGCGAACTCCATCTTGGTATATCATCTTTACTCTAATCGTGAAAGGGGCTAGTAAGCCCAAGGGGTCAAAGATGGAACTCATGATGTTCAGTATGCCTCTTCGCATGCTCGGCTTCTTAGGTATTGGCATTTTGACCTTTTACACGTAACCATCAAGATTCCATGGAACTCCTAGGGCTCTGTCCATAGGCAAATCGTCAGCCATCAGGCTTATGTCTTTTATATGGCGGCATCTTTTGCTCGGGGGAACAGCTCTTATAATGTCCCTTAATTGTGACATCTATTTTGTTAGTCTGAAGCATCTCATCTACAGGTTATCCCTCAACTCGATGGCAAATTCTTGGCAACAGCTGAGTGTTGGCCCTCATTCTCATCAAGGGTTTTGCTTAGTGCAAAGGACGCTCAAGCAGGGCTCCAGATCCCTCCAAAGAGATGTACTGTTAACCGATAGGCGGCCACCATAGGCACCGTAGGACATCACGATCCATTTGGTGCAAGGGCAACGTTGAATATTGCCTCTATATATGTAGCTAAGGCAACTCTTTCCTCCCTGAATTGTAGGAGGATGCCTTGTAAGCCATTCATTAGAACTGGGCCTTGGATGTCCTTATGATTTGATGTTACCCCTTTGACACTGGAAGCACAGTCAGAGACTAAATATCTTATTTTAATCGAATCTGTAAAGATTACTTGTAAATTCTGATATGATTTAATTTCTATACATTTCCTTTTATGTGCATTTTTATTATTTAATTTCTATATATTTCCTTTTATGTGCATTTTTATTATTTAATTTCTATATATTTCCTTTTATGTGCATTTTTATTATTTGATGTCTATATATTTCCTTTCATGTGCATTTTTATTATTTAATTTCTATATATTTCCTTTTATGTGCATTTTTATTATTTAATTTCTATATATTTCCTTTTATGTGCATTTTTATTATTTAATTTCTATATATTTCCTTTTATGTGCATTTTTAGATTTGCGGTAATACTTCCAAAGCAAATAAAACTCCGCTTCTTTTAACATTCCAGACTTAAAATCTTTACTATACCAAAGGCATAGCAATCAAATACCTTGCTTATGCCACCAAGTTATTGGCTTTGCATGTTATCGCGTGACGTGTAGAGGTTTATATATAACCTCACCATAATGTCTCAACCCACCGCTACAATACCTGTCATGAAAAAGGTATCGTGCCAAAGGAAGAGACGGCTTAAGGTTGCTGCTGCCAATGTTTTCTTTCAAAAAAAGCTTGAGAGTTGTTTCAGGGTCTTTTGTAAAGTTGAAATATCATCTTATGTACGAACAAAACATCAGCCAGACATGGTCAGCATTGTTTTCATTGTGGAAAATTAATCCAGGCTGTGTGCATGTGATCATATAGTCATATTGAAATGTCAAACTGGGCGCGTTCAGACGCAAACAAGCAATCGGAACCACACGCCGAATATCATGCTTTCCTTTCCATTATCTTTGATTCAGCAGTCGCTTTAACAAACGTAAAATGTGCAACGTTTAAAATTAAATATGAAATAACATAGTTATTGTCATAATCACTGTATTATCAATAGCATTCTATTTTACAATGTACTATCATCACAGAGTGTTTTACATTATAAATATTCTTATTAACAGCATTATTTCTTTAATATAATGCATAAAAGAGTTGGAAAGCTGGATAGACATATAGAGGACATATTTTTCATACGGCGCCATCATTTCATTCAGGAAATAATACAGCGATACACGTTTCTTTCCCATGCAGGCACACCGACAGATGCAGCAGTCGCCAGCAGGAGTCGGTGCCCGACGGCAAACCTGACGACGTCGCCTACTGGACCAACACTTCGGCCTGCTACCACTACGAGCAGGCGCCGCGGCGCGACTGGCACGAGCTGTGCGCCGCCGTCACCTTCCGCCACTACTTCTACATTAGCGACGAGGACTGCCTGAGCGTCAAGAGCCCTTTGTGTGAACATGTTCCCAGCACAGCTCATGACCTCACACTCGCTGCCAGTCCGTGAACGCCGCTTGCTGTTTTCGACAAAAGCTAGTCAGGATCTATAGACCTTGTCCTGAAACTTTTGTTTTGTTTATTCCTGTATCATTTATACTTTTGGTTTTGATATGTTTCTTGTAAAATCGGTTGAGATGCAATTCGCGATATCAATTTAAGATACCTTTTGTATATATATATATATATATATATATATATATATATATATATATATATATATATATATATTATATATGTAGCGAGAGAGAAAGAGAGAGAAAGAGACGGAAGGAGGGTGAGAAAAGAGAGAGTTCAAATTCAAATTCAAACCACTTTATT
>BOPN01006086.1:0-2500 GCA_017312705.2 Penaeus japonicus
GGGTGTGTGTGTGTGTGCGTGTGTGTGTGTGTGTGTGTGTGTGTGTGCGTGTGTGTGTGAGTGTGTGTGTGTGTGTGTGTGTGTGTTGATACATGAATTTACACACATTTAATACATATTGCAACGGAGCAACACTTATAGCCATGGCCAAACAGTCTTCCCGCTACAGAGCAAACGCTATTTTTCTGTATTTACATAACTTTGGCGTAATCCGCGATTAAAGTCATGGACATTCAGCAGTGTCATTTCCATAATCAAATCCTCTTCTGGTGACGATAACGTTTTTCTGGCGAGTCTTAAGGCAGGTGTTCACACACACAATGCCTCGTCATGGCGGCGCCGGTTGTACCATTCCATACTGAACACTTAAATATTGACCTCACATACAAATACATTTTCTAAGCGCAAATATCTCGTCCGATGTTTCATTCTTATTGTTTGTTCGTGGAATAAGGACGAGTGGTATGTGCGTCAAGCCATAAAGTGACACTGTGACAAGTAGGCCTACCAGCACGCGGTGATCTTGGGTGATGCTCGACCACCTGACGCTGTCGGGACTACAGTGCTACCTGCGTCGCCTCTCGCGCTGAGCCGACTTTACTCTTAGGATTAGGAACAGTCGACATAGCTGGCAGATGCCTCGAATGGCGAGGTCGCTGATAGCACAGCACGTCCAGGTAGACCCGTTACTACCGTAGTCTGGGCTCCGTGGATTTTAATTTGTAAGCGTCGCCTCGCTGCACCAGGGATTAAAATCCGAGTATAGCGTGATGAATACTAAACTGTAATCGCAGCATATGGTTCCCGACGGGTGGCAGAGTCTACGGGGGATAACACGGCGAAAATTGCAGTATTATCTCTAGGCAATGTAGACATTAGTCTCTGCTATTGAATTACAAGTTGCCATGAGAGCAGTTTGCCTGGCCGCATGACTGTGCACTTACCATGTAACCACAAGTCATCACCCTCTCGTGGGCCGAGGGCAAATTTTTGGGTATGTGGAGTATATCAATGTCTGGTTAAAGTTAGTTTCCCTTCGAAAGTTCATTGTGTATCTTACTATACCCCGTCTACATCAAATCATTTTATTTATTATATGACTTATGATCAACCAACCGGTAAGTATGGTTACCATTTTAGAATCATGATAAATAAAATAAAACTTTCACGAAAGAGATGTACATCTCAGTGACTCAATTTGCGAAATAAACTGTTGTAATCATAATACTAAAAAATGCATCCAAAATGAGCACAAACCTTGACGCAGGACTCTCTCCGGGGGTGCCAGGTGGGGGGCGGGGGGACTGGCGGCAGGCACTCACGCTCCTGTCATGGTGAAGGAACAATCAGTCAAGAGTGACTAACTATGACTCGTTGCTAAACTTCTATCCTTGGCCACTCACTGATACAAACTGATTATAAAAGTCACAGCGAAGCCACGCTAGTTTCTCCCCATTATTGCTAACCTTTACGGAACTCACAATTTGATCATATGCTTTTGAAATATATCAATTATAAGGATAGCGTGCAGAGTCACCAAGTCCGCTATAAAATGAATTCCTGCTAATCTCAGCATAAAAAGGCATGACTCTGCACTGCTACATACAATCAGACTTGTACTCAGGCCGAGATTAGGTCTTGTTGTCTACGTGATGATCAGGAAAGCGTCTAGCGGTGAGGCTGAGTGAGTCGGCAACCTTCTCACGATAATCATATCCCGTGAGGTATGAGGCTTTCGTGGAATTGTGAACAGCTACAGCAATTTTGTTGAATAATTAGAGTAGGCATTTCCCCGAAACCCCTACTTTGAAATTCCTTGAATGAAGCACAGATACACATGCCTTACACACAAACACTTTCCTTGGCAGCCTCACAAACAGAACAGCAGACAAAGCTTACCATCGCTTCCTCCGCCAGATCAGCAATTCTCAACTGTTGTTCTTCGATCACCTGCTTCTGTTCCTCCATCACCTGCTTCTGATCCTCCATCACCTGCTTTTGTGCCTCCATCACCAATTTCTGCTCCTCAACCTGGTGAACCTTATCTTCAATTTGTTGTTTTAATTCCTCCTTCTCCACCTCCAGCGTCGCCCTCTGCTCCTCCATCTCCTGCCTCATCGCCTGCTTCTCTTCGTCCCATTGCTGCTTCTGCTGCTCCAACTCCTTCGCCGTCTCTTCCAGCTGCTGCAACTGCAGCTCTATCTGCTGCCTCTGCTGATCTATCTGCTCCTTCTGCTGTTCCACCTCTCTCGAGAGTTCCTCTACTTGTGCTGCCATCTCCGGTGTTGTCCCTTCTTGCACTGCACGTATATTGTGACATGTGTCATCAGCCCCTACTTCAGGAGATCCTCTGCTGTTGTTGTTGCTCCTGATGCTGTTGTTGTTGACGGGGTTGGTGGTGCTGCCGCATGATTCCTGCAAGGCCAAAGGTTGTTAGACCCATCTATGGACATTTCACAGCCTTATAATCCCCTGACAGAAAAGTTTTCAATATGTACGT
>BOPN01006086.1:10000-27500 GCA_017312705.2 Penaeus japonicus
CGACACACAAACCAAGAAATCGCTGATCTTTTCGATATATCTATATATTTAAATAACAATCTCCCTTCAATGCTGTACATATTTATCAATGTATAAGTTAATGAGGGAGTACTGGGATGAGCCGTTATCCGTTATCCAGGTAAAGATTTATAACATCAAGGTCAGCATAATTAAGGTTGTACAAGGACAATTTTCCCATGAGAGAGTTGGATAGTCGGGTCGAAGATGTGAAGGAAGGGTTGCCATATAGGAGATTTAATGTCTCATCCTGTTCAGCCGAACCGGAGGAAGTTTCTCTCGGGTGCCCTGACGATGCGGGGGTACTGCTTCACCATCATCTTGCCCTCGGGGACGCTGGACGAGCCCACGTACTCGCTGGGGCCGGAGAAGACGTTGTAGCCGCGCTTGGTGAGGACCTGAGACACGTCCTCGAGGTCCAAGTCTTCGGCGGGGATGACCTTGGCCCAGGCCACGGGGGAGTGGTTCATAGAGTAGCCGTAGGAGTTGGGCACGACGAATCTCTTGCTGCGCTGGAGGCTGACCGAGTCCTTGGCGGCGGCGGCGGCGCTGCGCTTGGGTCTGGTGGCGGCGGCGGCGGCGGCGGAGTGAGAGGGGCCTTCTGGCTGGGCGGTGGTGGTCTGCTGGGGCTTCTGGCTGTCATCGCAGTTGTCGCAGAAGGAGGCGAGTTGGCGGTCCACGGAGCGGCCGTGGCGGATGCTGTTTTGATTCCTCTTCTTCTGTGCCATGAAGGCGTCGATCATTTCGTCGATGTCTCTCTGGTCGACACTGGAATCGGCAAATGATATTACACTTCTTTGCCAGAAATCTTGAAGATAGGCCGACGTTAAGATTTTGTTATGGACACTGATTGATAACTAGACATGATTGAATAATTGATAGCTATATAAAGAAAATATTTCACATGACGCACAACTCTTCACCTTATCTTTCTCCTAGACTGTTACATCTATTGAAATCCTCCTCGCCCACAAAACAACACAACAGCATTTTTTTTTTCAAGAATACAAATTCCACAAAACGCTAAAACAAACGAACAAAAAATCCCAACAAATACATATTTCGCACAGAAGTCACATCCGGCCACAAAGTAACAATAATAATGATAATAATAATAATGCTGAAAATAAACGAACACACACACATATCGCCTCCTCCCCAACCTCTCCACGGGCCAATGCACACACAAGAAACAACATAATCACGATATAATACAAAGAAACGAATACACGACGAGGCAACAGTTCCTTACACGGCGGGCAGTTCTTCTTCAGAGAGTCCGAAGCCATATTCCAAGGGACCGGCGGAAAGGCCTCCGTCAGAGCGTCCGAACCTGATGAAGTTGCGGTTGGGGCCGCGTCCGAAGCGGAGGAAGTTGCGGTTGCGCTTGTCGGCTGCGTCGGCGCGTCCGAATCTGGAATCGACGAGAGGAACGGCATTATTATTATTATTATTATTATTATTATCTTTTATTATCCTTCTGGGATTTTTTTTTTCCTTTGAAGGATTCCTGTATGTGAGTATTTTTTTTTTACTGCGATATCTAATGAAAGTCAATACTCAAACCTAACTATTTAGATTCAATATCAAATATCCAATTAGTTTGACTAGATTAGACATATATGTATCTTATCACACGTTTTCCGGGTATCCATCTATGAATCTTTATCAAAAAATAAAGTTTTTAATCTCATCCGTGGTGACCTACCTGAGGAAGTTGCGATCACCGCGTTTCTCATCGCCACGCCCGAACCTGGAGGTCAAAGGTCTATTTTAATGATATTCGTAAAAGTCTGTGTCTACGTTTAGGTGTATGAGAGTAGGTTTGAATGTGTGAATGTGTATGGGTGTTTGGTTGATTGTGTGTGTGTGTGAGTTTGTGTTTTGTGTGTGTGTGTGTGTGTGTGTTTGTGTGTGTGTGTTTGTGTGTGTGTGTTTGTGTGTTTATGTGTGTGTGTTTGTTTGAGTGTGTGCGGCTTTGTATGCACATGCGTGTCTGCTTGTATATGAATTAGCTGTATCTATATTCTGATATCTATTGCAGTAGATCTAATCATACACCAACAAATTAACCTTAATGCTGAATGCTTGCATAAATAACACAACAATCAATTCACGCATCAAAAGCACAGTCACACATCATCACCTAAAAAAAAAAAAAAAAAAAAAAAAAAAAAACGAAAAAAAAACGAAAAAAAAGGAAAACGAACATCCAATAACAATCCTTCCTTCATCTACCCATTCTACAAAGAGCGAAGCAAGGCTATCTAATTACACACGTTCCTCGTCATTTCCTTATATGCCCCTACAAATATCCTGCGAGTGAGGATGGCAGAAGGGAGAGAGGGAGAACCCGTAATTTAGCGCATTAGTGGTCTCTTCTGTCCATATGGGATGTCTGGTAGTTATTAGTGAGAGTAGTTCGAAGTGCTACTGAATAGAAGATCGATATGTTTCTTATCTTAATTGGTTATATTTGTGTGTTTTTTTATATGCTGTTTTTCTTTTATTGTTTCGTTTTCGTCTTTACGAGGTCTGCTTTTTTAATCTTTTTTTTGTCCTCTTCTCCTTTCCCTTCTAGTTATCTTACAACTTCTTTTCTCTTCCGTTTTTCCCCTTCCTATCGATTTGCACTTTGTTTCTTCCTTTCGTGGTTACTTTCTCTCCACCTCCTTTTCCTTTCTTTTTTTTATTTTCTCTCTTTATCTTCCCATTTTTCTTTCACTTCTCGTTATTATTGCTCCCTACTCCTGATCTCTTCCTACTTCTCTTTAGCATTTTCTTGTCTCATATATATATATATATATATATATATATATATATATATATATATATATATATGTATGTATACATATATATACATATATACATATGCACATATATGTATATACATTTATATTATATGTATATAGATCTGTTTAATTTCCCCACTTCTTATTTATGTCTTCTTCCTTTCCTATCATCCATACTCCCTCTCTTATTTTCCCCCCTCCCTTTGTCCTGAATACCCCACCCCCTACCCCTTGTCCTGACCCCCCTCTACCCCTTACCCTGAACACGCCACCCACCTAAGGTAGTTCTTGTCCTGACCCCCCTACCCCTTACCCCTTATCCTGAACACCCCTCCCCTCTACCCCTTGTCCTAACCCCCCTCCCCCTCTACCCCTTGCCCTGAACACGCCACCCACCTAAGGTAGTTCTTGTTGGAGTAGCCTCTCTTGGTGTCCTCCTGTGCGCTCATCATTGGTGCGAATTCTTCCATTTCCAAAGCCTGGCTCTCTGGGAGGAAGTACTTGAGGAGGCGTTTGTCTGGGGAGGCGAAGGCATCGTCTTGACCCTGGGCGAAGTCCTGCGAGGATGGCTCAAGGGCTCCTACTACTGGGGGCACTGGGGAGGACCTGGCGTAGTGGCTGCAGGTGATAGCCGCGAGGAGAGCCCAAACCGCGAAGAACATGGTGTTGGATCTGGAAGGAGAAACAGGAATTGTCGTCAATATTCATCTATCGAGACCTCTATCTAGAAATCTATCTATCCTTCGAAATCTTCCTGCTGTTTATACTTTCTTTTTATATCTATATTTTGAAATATTTTTTATTGCGGAAGAAATAAACAAGTTCAGGGAAGAACGTGAAAGTAATCTCGCAAACGTCAGGTAATTGATATTAGGTGTGACGAGCACATGATGCATTTATACAGTACACAACATTTTCTCTCTCTGCCTCCATATATCTATCTTTTTTCATTCTCTTCCAGAGAAAGAGAGACAACAAATTAATTCAATATTCTCTACGTTCCTAATGAACATCGAAATGAACAAGGATTCGATGCACGTTATATCCACTCTTACAGATAACACACGAGGTTGGTAGGCCTGCATGATGCCCCTCCCCTGCCATTTAATTCACGAAATTATCGCCGACAATTACAAACACGGCACTCATTCGGTGTGGGATATTAAAAGTTTTACATATATTAATATATATGTTTGACCCTAATTGCCTCCAGCTGTAAAAAAGTAGGCAACATGATTTTTTTTTACCTCACGTAATATTGACGGTATTTATACAGGGAATGTGTTAAGGTCAGAAAAATATAATTTGAGGTTATGCATAATCATCTGTTATCCCTCTAATGAACGCATTTACTAAATTAAATGAATCCCTAAAGATGTATGAGTTAATTCGTTCCTGTTATGTTTTTTTCTATGTACTTTCTCAGTGTGTGTAATAAGAACGTCTTTGTTTTTATGTATTTACAATCCTCAGGTGCAAAAGATCTGACCAAATATATATTTTATGTTTTTTTCGATACAAATAAATCTGTACCGTAGACAAAGAAGATAATACTCAAGTTTGTCAATATACGTTTATTTGTGTGTGACTTAAAGTTACCATGAATTGTAAAATTGATATTGCATACATATGAGATAAAATCACAAGTTACATATCCTGACTAGAAAAGGGCGAATGGCTGAAAGGGGGAACTCAGTTATATTTCAAAAGCTTGAGCTAGCTTATGGGCTGAGCAGTTGTATATATACATGTTTTCAAACCTTTGTCTATTATTTGTTTTGATATTTTTGTAAGACTGTGAGTTACAACGCTTCATCAAGTAGGAAAAAAACATATTTAGGGTTCATATGAATTTTTAAAATCTCTGAAAACGGGCATGAGATATTTCATGATCACATATTGTTTTCGTTGGTTTGTCAATTCCCATGTGCACTGACTGCCCTCGGGAACGCTGTTATCATTGTTCGTATCTAATGCGGATGCTCGAAGCTGGCAATACTGCGTGTGCATGAAATGGATGAGATAGTTTTCCTTTTAGCTCAACAAAGGTAAGAGCATAAAACGAGTATGTAACTGAATGCAATACTGCACTGAAAACAGAGAGAGAGAGAGAGAGAGAGAGAGAGAGAGAGAGAGAGAGAGAGAGAGAGAGAGAGAGAGAGAGAGAGAGAGAGAGAGAGAGAGAGAGAGAGAGAGAGAGAGAGAGAGAGAGAGAGAGAGAGAGAGAGAGAGAGAGAGAGAGAGAGAGAGAGAGAGAGAGAGAGAGAGAGAGAGAGAGAGAAAGAGAGAGACAGAGAGATAAAGAGATAAAGAGAGAAAGTAGAGAGATAGAAAGAGAACGACAGAAACTAAAGTAAAGAACAAGGACAGACAAACATTCCAATAAAAATGAAAAAATGAAAGGTGAAGGGAGAAGGGGAGAGATGATTGCAGGATTGCAGCCCTGGTAAAACCTCGGGAAAATTATCAAACAATAGCCGCTCCACCGATATCTGGCCAGTGCAGATTTCAGTGGGACCCGCGACCTATCGCTTTCAAATCCAAACTATGAAAATTAAACAAATCAAAACACATTCCCTATATCATAGTAAATTCATCATATTTTAATTTTTATTTTATTTTATACAGGTTTTAATCTTAGTCAGTCTCCCAGGAAAAATTTCCTGATGCAAGAAGTAACAAGCAGCAGGGACAGTTTGTAGCCATCAGTTGATTAGGTGAGAGAGAGAGAGAGAGAGAGAGAGAGAGAGAGAGAGAGAGAGAGAGAGAGAGAGAGAGAGAGAGAGAGAGAGAGAGAGAGAGAGAGAGAGAGAGAGAGAGAGAGAGAGAGAGAGGGAGAGAGAGAGAGAGAGAGAGAGAGAGAGAGAGAGAGAGAGAGAGAGAGAGAGAGAGAGAGAGAGAGAGAGAGAGAGAGAGAGAGAGAAAGAAAACAAACATAGAGAAACATTGGGATAATGTTGGATAACACATGAAGATCTGTCGAAGATCAACACAGATAAGCAATGTCTGTATACATGTCTGGACATGTATGCGGGTTTGCCTTGCCTGTGTGTGTATGAGTTTTATGTGTCTGTGCGTACGTGTGTTTTCGAATGTCCAGTATGTGTGATTGTGTGTGTCAATGTATATGTACATGTGTACGTATCAGCCATATCAATAACACAAACAAATGAAAAGGAAAGAGAGACAAAACAAATTCACGACAAGAAAAGAAAAGAAAAAAAAAGTGAGGGAAAGAAAGAAAGAAAGAAGCTGGATCTGAAATAAGTGAAAGTGACCAGCAGTCGTTTCACAATCGCCGAAGACATCGCTTGCAAGTATCAACATCGGCAGCCTCTTTCTCCGACGCAGTGCTATGCTATTTTGTCTTGGCACAAGTGAGGTTCATTTATGGGAATTCCTTCTTCTCTTACACTTGTGACTGATTTTTCTTTCTTCTTTTTAGATAAATGTATATATTTATTTTTTTGAAATCCGTCGTCGGAGACTAAATTTACGTTAACTTCTATCTATTCCAAAAATCAATAAGCTTTGAGAGAAACATACATTTGTATATATTTCGAAATCAGTCATCTTCGAAAACAAAATATAGGTAGGTATTCCCTCCTTTTGGAGATATAGATTTTCAGATGTTTTCCTTCACACAGACAAGAAAAGGACCACACACTACGTCCAATACAATGCATAACATTTGTGGAAACTGAATAACACATAATTAGTCAAAGGGGTGAAAGAAGGGTGCATTTGCAATAAATTCCCACATTGCTGCTTTATCCTGCATTTGTCCTCTCTTGACAAGCCTTGTTATCGATTTTCCAACAGATTTTCTCACTCTCTCTGTTGCTCTCTCGTTGGTACATTTTATCTTTCTCTGTCTCTCTATCTCTGTCTCTCTCTCTCTCCCACTCTCTCTCTATATCTCTCTTTCTAGTAAGATGTTAGTAGGTAAATGTGATAGAAAGCAACAACATATATATGTTGTAATAAGAGTCTCTTTGTTCATACTTCAGAGTGTTCAGCTTGATTCCGTGAAATAGCGATAACACTGTTGTTTCTGAAAGAGAGAGAGAGAACAGATCATTCTCTCAACTTTAGCCATGTGAATCCTTTAAAAAAAAAAGAAAAAAAAAAAAAAAAGGTTAAAAGTTCTTTTTCCTTTCGGTAGCAATCCAAACAGCAAGAACCCTATTGGAACTTACTGTACGTTGTCGTGTTTCATGATGAACAATTTTGTGAAATTACAGACCCTATTAATATAAACAAACACATACCTCCGGTCACCTTCTTTTTCTCCCCCTCTTCTCCCCCCCCCCCCAAAAAAAAAAGAAAAAAAAAAAAACTTTCAGGCTTTGCTTTTCGGCGGAAAGGCCTTTTTAGCGTCCATCAAGGTTGAAATGCAGAGAGATGCAAAAAGAAAGACAGAGAGAGAGATAGAAATAAGAGAGAAAAAAAAGCGGGAAAATAGAACGAGAGAAAGCGAAAAAGAAGAAAAAAGAGAGTTATCCTGAAAAGAACTTCGAATTGATTTCCGAGAAGGCCGATTGCTCAAACAGAAAACGTTGGTGAATTAAAAGGAGATCAAAGCAGGGGCAAAGATGTCAGCATTTTCTGGTTTAAGGGATCCAGTCATCCAAAAAAACTCCTGAACTCGTGGTGGCAACATCTTCGGCAAAGATATACAATTGGTAGATCCTAATGTGTATAGCCGATTTTTTGGTCGTATTTAATTTAAAGGTTGTAGCATGATCATGTATAAGGAATTTATTTATGTTATTTTGAAAAATAAATTCTTTCGGTCTCGTGCGCTATTGTTCTTCTTCACCTTATCTCTCTCCCTCTTTCTCTCGTTCTTCATCTCTTTTCATTTTCTCTTATTGCTTATTCTCTCTCTTATTCGTTTCTCCCTTCCTTCCAATGTCCCTTTTCTCTTACCTCTGATCCTCTTTGTCTTCAACTTCCCCTCCTCTTTGTCATTTCTCCTTCCCCCTCCCTCCTCTTTGACTCCTCTCCTCTTACCTCCTCTTCTCTCTCTCCTTCTCTTCCTCTCTTCCTTCGCTCCATACCATCACTGATTGTATTGCAACGATCTGCAGTTGAAATTCCAGCCACCCTTTTCGAGTATGCCATTGCACCTCCGGGAAGTACCTCGCTGGGATGGGCTCTTGTCGTTAATTCTATTTTGTCTGTTGCCCTTTATTTACTGGAGCAATGAAATGATTTCCAACGACGCGAGAACCCTCTGACTTTTAGACGGTGGGCCTCGGAAGAGAAGATAGAAAAGTAAATATATTTATGTTCAGAATACGAGTCATCGCTGCAACAGCGTCTTCCACAGAGAGGCAACAAGAGGCTTTCCCGAGAATTTATGGATATCATTATGTTAAGGCATGTCCAGTCTGCCATTAATGAGGCATATGTCGAGTCTGCCAGTACCGCACTCATACGAACAATTTCTGAGACTCCCGCCCCCCAAATATACCCATGTGGACTCTCCTTTTCTCCCTCCTTATCTACCTAACTATCATTCTAACTAACTATTTAATCCCTATCTCTCTCCCTCTTTTATTCTATCTATCTATCTATCTATCTATCTATCTCCCTTTCCTGTCATGAGGAAAACCAGATTTATCCAAAGGGTCTGAATATCTGACGGATGAATCGTCTCAATGTGTTGTAATCGTCTTCGTTTCTTGCTTGAGTCTCTTCGTCCTGGCTACGGCTTCGAACCACGCGAAGTGATAAATGTCTCCCTTATTTTGTAACTGAAAGAAGCTGGCGAGACGTGACACTCTTTTATATTGGTATATTGTCGGGATGGAAGGGTCTTTTTTATTGTTTTGTGCGCGTGTCGTTGCTATCTTTTTTTCTTCTTCTTCTGGATATTCTGAATACCAGCTCCCATTTTTGTTAAAAATGATGAGGGTGTTTGGAGAGAATGATGATGATGATGATGTTGCAAGAGGGAGATAAAGCAGGCTTGTTCAAGAATGAGAAAGGATATAGAAAAAAAAGAAATTCATTATTATGTTAAATTCAATATTATGTGGAAGCCAAATGTTCTCGTTTTCTATCTAGTATGATTAATCTTATAAATTCATTTCATGGACATTTCTCCTGTATCCTTGTTCATCTCGTTTAATATTGTCACTACAATTTATCTCCTTCTGTTGACTCATGTTACTTCACTTGTCAATTAGATAATGTATGAAGACACTAACATGAAAAAAAATATGCATGAACAATTGTTATCTTTATGAAAATGTAAAATAAATGTCACTGATATATTAACCTTTTCCTCGTGTACAGGTAATAACGTGTGTCAAATGTTCGCGAAAGATAAGCAACTTTCTTATTAATCAAGAAGGAAATGTTACAGCCTGAATAGTCTGACGAGCTGAAGGAATATGAAACATGGCGTGTTGTATTCCAGTGTGAATTATAACTAATGCTTCACCAACAGGAAAGGCTTTTGAACGTCCTGTCATTTTGTATGGCTTATATTGAACATGTTGATACTGAAGTAATTACAGATCCCTAGAATTTAGATGAGCTTACCATTTGTAAGAGTATATTAACATATAGCTTTGTATTTAATCCACAGCCACAATTATAATCTCCATACTACCTTTGCTCATTTTAATCATTGCATTTATAATTGTACTATTTAAACTAACCTTACAGCTTCAACGCATCAGCTACAATCTTCACATTCATCGATTCATTATCATTCACAATCGAAGATGAATAGCAGCACACCCTCACCCCCTCCCACACAAAAAGAGTCCTTTGTCAAAAGCAAAGTGCAAGCATAACCCCGCACTTTTCCCCTGAGGAGTTGCCTCTCCCCTCTGCTCCCACGTGCTTTATGACAATAACTACTGACTATGTATAACGCACGAGCTGCACATTTGTAATTACAAGCTGAATTCTGGTGCGGTTATTTGTCACCCTTATATTGTATATTTTTTTTTGGGTGGGTCTGAACAATAGCTGTAAATGATTACGAATTTAGTGAAGCGCTTTATTGAACTGGCATTGAAATGGATTTGTCGTTTCTCGTATCACTATTGCTGTTGTGGCAATGAATTCATGTCTTTCTCCTAACAATATTGTTACTCAAATAATTCACCGGAAGTCGAGGCCAATATCAGCGGGTGTTTGTCGCTGTTTCTTCAAGCAGAAACAATAATTGGAATTCAATTGGTTTGTCATCGGTTTTGAACTATCTTAAGGCTTGGACATGGTGCACCAAACCCATTGACTGATATGAAATGAATGTGTTAAAATTATCATATTTTCATAACTCTTCAGTAAGATGTTTTACTTCTGAAATTCAGAAGAAATATTATTAGATTCATCGTTTATTCTTTATTATCACTACCATTATTTTTTCAGTTTAAATATCATGAACACTATTAACTCTTATTTGAAGATCTTTCTTATCTAGCCCTTGTTTGAACACACACACACACACACATCCCCAACCCATCCCACACACACACACACACACACACATCCCCAACCCATCCCACACACACACACACACACACACACATCCCCAACCCATCCCACACACACACACACACACACACACATCCCCAACCCATCCCACGCACACACAAAAAACAACAAGAGAATCAGGGTTAAAATTCCGTTCATCCTAACCTCGCCTTAAATCTTCACCTGTCGATATCCGTGCAACCAATCCTAGATTAATAATGGTACATGTGTTCTGACCGCGGCGTTGTGGCTAGCTAAGGAATGACACTCCTGGCGTACTATGTGTTTCTTCGAGCAAGTCAGGTGACTCTGTTTGATGTGTTTTATTTTTTCTTTCCTTCTTTATTTTCACCTTTACCTCTTCATTCCAAATTAAAATGAAAGCATGTCTCTATCATGATCTGTGATAGGGATCTCGCTCTGACGGAATGCCATTTTATTCCCATCATATTGCAAAACATTTCAAGGCAGAGGCCTGTGGATCTCTAAGTGCTTTAGTCGCCTTCTGTGAAAATATTGGAAGCGATGTTTGATAACTCGTGTAGATAACAAAGTTTAATCTTCACGCACGGAATAACTCTCCGGAGATCGCACGCCCCATTCCACTACCTCTTTCATCTTCATCGCCCTAGTTAATGCAATTAAAACGGGATTCACAACGTCGCAATTACCACGAAAACATTTGACTTCAGTCATTCTTTCTAAGTAAAGAAGTGGCCAGAGATTCTCAGATTTATTGTGTGAATTATAGCCAGAATTAGAGTGAGAGAGACAAAGAAAAGAGAGAGAGAGAGGAAGTGAGAGAGAGAGAGAGAGAGAGAGAGAGAGAGAGAGAGAGAGAGAGAGAGAGAGAGAGAGAGAGAGAGAGAGAGAGAGGAAGAGAGAGAGAGAGGGGAAGAGAGAGAGAGAGGAAGAGAGAGAGAGAAAAAGAGAGAGAAAGAGAAAGAGAGAGAGAGAAAGAGAGAAAGAGAGCGAGAGAGAGAGAGGAAGAGAGAGACAGATAGGAAGAGAGAGAGAGAGAGAGAGAGGAGAGAGAGAGAGAGAGAGAGAGAGAGAGGAGAGAGAGAGAGAGAGAGAGAGAGAGAGAGAGAGAGAGAGAGAGAGAGAGAGAGAGAGAGAGAGAGAGAGTTAGAGAGAGAGAGAGAATGAGAAAAGATAGCTAGACAGACAGATAGAAAAAAATATAATAGACAAATATATACGAAAAAGAGAGATATCACAAAACGGAAATTGATAGAGGGAAACATCTCAGCATATTAAGCAACAGTTAAGTCCCTAAGACCCAGCATCGAGGAGTCACTCACAAAGACAACGAGTAAGAGCAAGCCTTGATGTACAGATCGCCATTGCAAGCTTGCAGGTATACTTAATAATTAATCTCCTTTAGTAATAAAAAAAATCAATTAACATAATTGATCTAATTCTTGTGGCAAATGTCCTACATATTGTCGGCTTGTTGTTATATCAAAGCAGTTGACGGCATCAAGACTTTTTAATAACTCGATTTGTGATCCCTATCATTATTGACTTATCATTGTTAGTCCTATGGTTATTATTACTGTTTTTATTATCATTATCATTATGATCATTATTGTTATTATTATTTTTTATCATCATTATCATTATTTATATCATTATCATTATTATCATTGTTATCAGTATTTTCATCATGAACATCGTTACTGTTATCATCATTATCATAATTACCATTATCATCAACATCGTTCTTATTCTCATCATTATTATACTTGGAAAATATTTGTCGAAACTGTCGTCTACTCCTAAACATCGATGCGAACTCAGCCAAGCTTATTGATATTTATCAAAACCACCACTTATGAAACGAGAAAAGAAATAACCAGAGCCAAGGCCTAGATAATTGTTTATGAATATTCAAAGTCTCATAACGATGAGATCCCAAGACCTTGCTATACGCGTCAACTTTAAATTGCAAATGATAATCGACTCTGGGACAATCTGTCTTAAGGTTTCTTATCGGGCCTATTTCACAAGGATTTCACCTCGTAGTGTTCTTCAATTTCAGGCTTCGTTTCAGCTTAAAGGGAGCGAGCGCGGGATGAAACAAACCCCTGGACTCTGCATCAATAAAACGCACATGTGATTGTCATAAGAAGGTCGTCTCTACATTACTTGAAGATTTTTAAATTCTTTTTGTGTTTATTTATTCATTTCTCTCTTTCTCTCTCTCTCTCTCTCTCTCTCTCTCTCTCTCTTTTTATTCTTCATTAATATCTCAATGTTATCCACTCGTCTCACTCTCTCTAAGTGAAATTTTCAGATATGTCAAAGTTCGTGTAGCTTGAATGAAGCAAAATTATAATCACTGCGCGAGTATTTTTCTTTTCATATTTTTAGTGAAGGGATCGAATATTGAGACTTCTTTCTTGAATACGTCTCGAGGTCCTTAGGGGCGCACTCGCTCCTCAGTCACCTAAAAGAATGAAAATATTACCATTGTTCAATATACTTCTTTTGTTTTCTACTTTCATTAGTTCATTGCAGGCTCCATTTATTTCAATGTTTTTTTTTTATCCCTGTTTCCGTTTTCTAAGTATTAGCTCTAAGATTATTATCTTTTTCCTCAGCGGTATTTGTATTTTGCCAATACACCCAAATATACACGGCTCGAGGGGACAATCTGTGTTTTCGAAAGCCCCACAACACACTCTGGAAATGGGAATTTTCGAGCGGCACGTGGAGAGGGTAGGTGTGAGGGAGCGGTGCGAGCAAATGTTTACTCAACCTGCTGTGCTCCGTTAGCAGCCACAACAGGTAACTCGTTCCATGCTAGTCTAATTATGGAATATTGTCTGAACTAATTACGGGTCTCTTGACTGGCCCTTTTAATTAACAGGAAAACGCCGAGTCACTTTTTTTTAATATCTATTTTTTCACATATCTCTCCAGAGGATATGTTTCGGTAACGGTATTGGTTAGATTATATATGATTCAATATCTCACTGCGCTTGCTGCCTCCAAATAAAATTTATTGTCTTCATTTCTGTTGACAAGTAATCTAAATCGCCTAATATGCTTCTATGATTTTATAAATGAGAGAATCATCATCATAACCCATCGAGTTTTATGAAGAACTTTAACTTTGTTCTCTCACTGAGCTGATTTAGCAGTCGACTAGTAAAATCCAATAGCTGTGGAGACGGGATCCCTATTGCTGACCTGCTGGATTTAGATAGAGAGGGAGGGGAAGGGGGAGAGGCCTGTAATTGCCTATTACCTTCCCTCCCTAGACCCCTCTCCCTCCATCCTCCCCTGCTTCCCTCCCTAGAACCCTCTCCTTCCCTCCTTTCCTCTACCAAACCCTCATTCCCTCCCTCCCTCTCTTTGCCCTCCTCTTTTTTCCTTCCCAAGCCTCTCTCCCTCCTTCCCTCCCTTTACCTTACCCTCTTCTCTCCTCCCCTAAGCCTCTCCCTCCTTTCCTCCCTTTACCTTACCCTCCTTCCCTCCCTTTACCTTACCCTCTTCTCTCCTCCCCAAGTCTCTCCCTCCTTCCCTTCCTCTACCTTACCCTCCTTCCCTCCGCCCTTCCATCATTCCCTCCTTACACCTTTCAGCCCATCCTACTCAACCCTCCATCTGCCCTTCCTCACATTTTTCCTTCCCTCACTCCCCTTCTACTGCCCCCCCCCCCCTCATGGACGACTGTTTCTTGCAACCAACCAATCGATGCATTTTGCTTTATCCGAATCACAGGAGGGAATCCCTGAACGAACTTCTTGTGCTGGTGACGCAATCATTACTTTTTTTATGGGTCTTCTTTATCCTTTCTTTATTAGATTTCTTTTTTCCTCCTCAATAATGTTTTTTTTTTCTCTGAGTTATTTTATATATATATATATATATTATTATATTTTTTGTTAGTAGATCATCACCTAATTACTTAACTCTTGTCTTTCCCAGTCTCCTCCCTCCTCTCTGTCTCTCTTTCTTTCTCTCTCTCTCTCTCCCTCTCTCTTCGTTCTAACTGACACTACACTACCAATCCCTCTGTCGCTTCAAGTGCCGAAATGTATTAGCAATCTATTCAGCTCACTCCAAAGACCATTTGTGAGCTTACGTAAAGTCAAGAAAACAATTTAACAAAGTTTGCAAAGTCTAGACACTGCAGAATGGGCATTTATTTCTAATCATTTGCTCTAACGATACTTAGATAATAAGAAATCGAAGATGGAGAAGGAGGGAGAGGGAGATATAGAGACAGATGCTTAGAGGGAGATAAGCAAAAAAACAACAACAACAAAAAACAAAGACAAAAACAGGGGATGAAGAAGAAAGCAATGATAACGTTAAGCGGCGAAGAAAGGAAATCAGTCACCAAAAAAAAAAAAAAAAAAAAAAAAAAAAAAAGAAGAAGAAAAAGTACCCTCCTAACCCCCCCCAAAAAAAAAAAAACAAGAAAAAAGAAAAAAAAAAAACACACCGTGGGCCGACCTATTCCAAAAAGCAATTCAGGCCATTCCAACCAGCCCTCCGTATAAGTCAGCTTCAAATTCCTTCCGCTTGCCCTCCCCTTACCGAAGCGTTCCAGGGACATAGCAGACTGTAATAAGTTCTAGATGAGGTACAGTTTGCTTAACGCACTTACTAAGGCGGGGGTCGTGATGGGCATTGTAAAGAATATTAGTGCCGGAGGTCTTGAGGGGGGTAAGGGGGGTAAGGGGGGGCCTTTTTGTTGTTGTTGGTATCGTTTTCAAAAAGCTTATGCGGCTGTTTTTTTTTAAATCCTTATTATTAGATGTTATTATTGAAATTGTTATGGTTTGGATCAATAGCATTCAAATATCATCGCCATAACTGGAGAATAAGGATATAGGAAGAGAAAAATAAGATTAAGAATAAGAAAAGGAAAAATGAGAAGAGACAGAGAGAGAGAGAAATAAAAAAAGACAGAAGAAAAAGAGGGATATAAGCGTAGGAGGGAGACAAGGAATTGGAATAGAAAAAAAAATCGAAAAGGAGAAGTTAAAAAAGAAAAGAATAGATAAAGACAAAGACATCTTAGGGTCGTCAAAGGAACAACTGAATATAGTCTTGGCAATAAGGGCCACTACCCCCACAAGCCTAAAACAAATTGACACCTAACACCAACGAGTCTAATACGTGTCTAACACAAGTCTAATATAAACCCAAAATTCTCATATAACTTAGAGCTCTCACGCAACAGTTGTGAACTCCGAGAACAGAGCATCCAGGTGTCCTCAATTCAGGTGTATAGTAGCAGAGGAAGAGAAAGAGAAGAAGGAGGAGAGAATAGGTTTCTGGGAATACTATTTGTCATCATTATTGTATTATCATGATCATTATCATCATTATTCTTATCAATATTATGATTACTATTGTTATTATCCTCATTACTATTATTATTATCCTTTGTTCCCGAAGTCAATATCACTTGATAAGTGTCATCCCACATGCCTTATGCTATTTCTATTACACACAACTCTCTACACGTGAACATCCATTCTAGTTTAGTCTCTAGATTCCAATTAAGCAAAGAGAATGCCAGTCAGAAGTACGAGAGTACAAAGTACCATACTGACTCTCCCATAAGCCATACATACAAGGACCCCCCCCCCCAAGCTATTTCAGGGTTGCAGTCACTACAGTCACACTTGTTGCTTCGGGGTGCAATCAACACTTGCATGTTCATGTACGTGATGCTCTATCTCGTCACTCGACTAAAAGCGATTTAGAAAAAAAAGAAAAAAAAATGTAGAAGCTCATGAGGTGTTCTAAGAGATTGGAAAGGACAATGGGTGAGGTAAGTTGATGATAAGGATACGCAGAGTTATATGATGTTTATTATTATTTTTTTAGAACATTGTTGAAGAAGTAATTCATTACTGAGTGTCAGATTAGATGTCAGACACGCAAAAAAGAGGGGGGGGGGGGATTTTTAATCTTTATAGATTTGTGGACAATGATAAAACGTTATAAAGGAAACAAATGAATTTCCCTAACGTGACCTGAAGCTCTCGGTATATCGTTTTGCTAATGCATTGCAATCTTCAATATCAGCAACAGCAAAACTACAAAACAAGTGGAAAAGGCATCCATAATTTCCATCACTTTAACATTATCGTTCTGTATATCCATAACTCTGAATTCTTCATATCTATAATGACACTTTGTACCTTCACACCTCGCTATGCTCTCGCCAGTCCTACAAACCTGTCGAACACACACACAAACACACTCACACACACACACGCGCATTTGCAACACAGCTTTTCATCATACAAAGACCTCATGTTATTCTGTCCTATGGAGATGACTTTCCTTTATTCTATACTAAGATTTGATATGTCCTTCTATTGTACTTTGACCTCACAAACACATCTCTTGACGCTCTGTTCTTCATCAGAAATTCATATTGTTTCACATTAGTGTTATAAGAGGATTCATTTAGCGGTTAAGTTGAATATTTGTTATACATATTGCATTAACATGAAACGAAAATGTGTTTCTCCTAGTACCAACTAGTTAGCGTACCTTTTGCGATGACTTATGAATGTTCATCAGTTACTCTTTTATATTTATAAACTTTAAAAAAAGGAAAGCAGATCTGTTACCTGACGCTCAGAATTGCCACCTAACAGTTTCTATCCTTTTTTAAACAACTCTGATTCAAAATTATTGCAGCGCTAGCTATGGTACGTCATCCCGTCAGCTGATATAGTGGTGTCCAATTGCCTCGCCTTCCACACTGTCTTTTGTTTGGATGACAACACCAATCCCGCCTGGTGCTTCTCTCGCGTTAGTGCTGAGATATGCTGAAGGGTGTTAGAGCAAGGCTGCTCTAACTCCTTTTGCGAGAACGATGAGTATTATCGCTGATTGATACTGACAGGTATTGACATTAGATTTGCAACATGAATAGGGATGTATCTCTATGAGTATCTCTGTAGTGAGTCGTACCTTATACTGTTTATGTACAGTAGTAATTTGAAGTAATGTATACATGTAAACACACACACACACATATATATATGTATATGTATATGTATATATATATATATATATATATATATATATATATATATATATATATAGGCATATATAATGTTCTGAGTATGACAAACTTTATCAACAATATAAAAACAAAAAGAAAGAAAGAAAAAAAAGAATCGAAAAGCTAGCTAATCAGGCGT
>BOPN01006086.1:30000-52500 GCA_017312705.2 Penaeus japonicus
ATCCCTTACCTCTTATCATTCTCTCTCTCTCTCTCTCTCCTCTCCCTTTTGTTTGGTCTTGTCACATTTAATTAAGAGAACGCATAGGTGATGCTGTAGTTAGTCGAACAAAGGAGAGCTTGCGTAGGTGTGTCATCTACGAGTTCCTTCTTGGTGTTCCGTTGTTCTGGCGGGAGAATGAACTGACCGCCATTTAATAATTCCTTTTCTTATTCTTTTCTCTAAGAAGTATTTTCTGCACGAAGGGAGGCGCTACACAAAACCTAAAGTATAATCACATGATATATGTTTTGTTGTCTCTTTTTTTTTGTTGTTGTTGTTGTTTTTTTTTGTTTTGTTTAGTGTCGAGTCGCAGAAAAGCAAGAATTCATGTCGCGGACTCGGACAATGGCCATGGCGAAATAAAGCAAGGCGTATTATACGAGGGAGAAAGGCGAATGGAAACGCCTTCGTATTGTGCAAATATGGTGATTTTCTCTCTCCATTTTCTCTTCGTAATTTGTCTGATATATAAAACAAAAGTGAAAACGATCTTGATTTGTTGTCTTTTCTTGATAGTTCATGTCTATAATGATAAATTGACAATCAAATGTTCGATGATGGGACAGTCTTCACGGTGACTGCACGCAATGTTGATGATGATGATGTCGGGTATTAGCATTGCACAGCTCTATTGAATGTTACCTAGTTTATATCACCCGCGAAATTATTTGCCTATTTTTCCTCTTCTTCTCTGTTTTCTCCCATTTCCCCTCTATTCTCCCCCTTTTCCTCTCTTCTACCCTCTCCTTCCATCACTTCCCTTTTCCATTACACCTCATCGCCTGGTTGTTACTTACTTTTCCTATCTTTTTTCGCTCGCTTTATAACCCCATCAACCGTGTGTATTTTTCCTCTTCCTTCTTCTACATGCGTATTTCTCTCTGCCATTATTCTCTTTCCTCCCTCCCTTATTCCCTCCCACTGTTTCGCTTCCTCTTTATCCCCTCCCTATCCCCAGTCGCGGAATGGTGAAAGAGGGAGAGGAAGGCCAGATAATGGAGGGGGGAAAGTGGGCGTGGGAGCGTAGATGGCAAGGGATATATCTATCTCCTCCCGACGCCCAGCCGAGGCTTTGTGTATCCCATGACGGGGTGGTGGGAAAAGAATGACGCAATCTACATTCTACTTTCTACCCCCTACTTTGCTCCACAGGTCAAAGGTCGCTAATGGCAATGACAAAAGTGAGGATGATATTTGAGTTAGATTTAGGATTTTTGATTTTGCTCACGACTGGAGGGACCGAAGAGCGACATCTCTACTACACAGCCCGGGTTTAATATCTAATTCGATGGTGATGAGACAGAAGGGAGACTCGAATTGAAATGCAGAAAACGAATGAGTGGTTGGTGCTATGATAAAGATGATTAAAAGGCGATTAAGAGAAACGAGATTCCGCCTTATAATGAGTGGACGGAGTGTTGTTAACGAAGGAGTCTACTTTCCCAGCCAAAGAGGGGATGGAGGTTGAATGCGACTCTGGAGGAAATAGAACGATTATCCTCTGCATCGTCTTGTCGCGCTCTTCCTCTGTCTCCCTCTCTCTTTTCTCTCTTCCCTCTTCCGCTGTCTCTTCTCCTTCTCTCTTCTTCTTCTTTCATTCTTCACTCCGGCAGTGAAGGAGAAAAATAAAAAGAGAACGAAAAGGAAGAGAAGAAAGACGATGATATGGAATCAGGAAAGAGCTATAGAAGAAAGATAAAGAGAGAATGAAAAGGAAGATAAAGAGAGAATGAAAAGGAAGATAAAGAGAGAATGAAAAGGAAGATAAAGAGAGAATGAAAAGGAAGATAAAGAGAGAATGAAAAGGAAGATAAAGAGAGAATGAAAAGGAAGATAAAGAGAGAATGAAAAGGAAGATAAAGAGAGAATGAAAAGGAAGATAAAGGCAGTGGTATTGAATCAGGAAGAGAGAATGACGGTGAGGTGGAAGGAACAAAGTCAACCAAGGGGAGGAGATCCCAGAGGTGTCTTACTGATAGTTTTTTTTTTTTAGGGCACGAGATAGAGACTGTTATTTAGAATGTATTTTTTTATCATTTTATTCGATTTCGCTTTATATGAACTACGAATGGCATGAGAGAGAGAATAGGATACTGAGTAAATGAAGTTGAATGAGACAGAATAGTAAAATCACAAGTATATTTCATCGCGTTAAAACATCATAAAAGGTGTGTTGGCTATCTATTTTCATGCTGCCAGGGAGATGACATACACAGGGAGGAAAACTATGAAAATATGGACGAGAAAAATGAGATGAAAGAAGAAGAACGTGTATTTCAGAAGAGGGTGTTTCTCTCTTTCGTTTTCTTCTCCTCTTGTCTAGTTCTTTTCCTCCTTTTTATACATATTCTTCAAACACTCCACCCCCCCCCCTTCTCCCATCTCTCGCCAAACCACTCATGCAAAGAGAGAAAGAGAGAGAGAGAGAGAGAGAGAGAGAGAGAGAGAGAAAAAAAATCTTCTATCCCCCCTTGATCCCTCCCCGTTCTCCCCCATCTCTTACCCCCTCCCCCCTCCCTCCTCCACCCCCTTCTTCCCGCCCCCCACATAAAAAAAAAAATGCTCTCACAACACCCGGGGTCTTGACAGAGACACACTGCCCTTAATTCCATAGAGGTCCACTCTATTAAGGGCTCTTTTCAGGTACACGCGCCCACACGGCAGGTTAAAAACATCCAGAGATTTTCAGGGCTAAGATATCAGGAAAGAATGCATAGGGTGAGGAAGTATAAGCTTGGTGAGTGGATGCTATAATGTTTTTTGTTTTTTGTTGTTGTCCCGTTTCTTCCTGGTAGTGATTGCTTCAAGGTATTTTCTTTAGATGTTCCTTTTTTTGTAATCTTTTGTTTAACTTTGATTTTTTGTTCTTTCTCTTTCGGCTGAGACTAAGGAAGCCGGTGTGTTGTGTTCCATTGCTTTTGTACATATTTTGATTTGTTTGTTTCGTTTGTATTTAGGTGAATAGCATTATTTGGTAATCTGAATCGAATAATCTTTGCGAAGTCTTTACCTACCGTTTTTTTCTATTTGTTTTCATTCTTTGTGTGTACTGCTTTCCTTGGTACTCTTTTTTGCATTTTCTATTCTTATAGGGATCTGTAACCTTTAATACGGCTTTCTCAATGTTCTCTGAGGTGATTTCGTAATCTATTTAGTACGGTATTCCAAGAAAGAGATTTAAATCTAAATATACATGATCTCATGTATAGGTATTTGAAAAAGAGAAAAGAGATTACGCTAATATCACCGGTCTTTCGGGTCTCATATTGAATTAATCAAAATGATTTACCGGGAAAGGTCATTGTCTTGCTAATCTTATTATTCATTCGCCAACCTATAAATATTTCCAGCTTCGGCAGTAGCATTACATATAACCGTTTCGTTTTTGTTTCTCCTTGCCTCTTCTCTCGACACAAATCCAGGTAACTACCCTTTGTAGTTGTTATATGCTATGTTAAGAGTGAGACAACAAAAATGTAAATATAGTATCATGTTTTCAGTATATAGCTCACCGCCTCACACCAAGATATCACCCACCCACCACCACCCACAGTTGCAAACGCCCACACGTGAACAGCCACTTACAGATTTGCCCACGCAGAACACCTACACAGGTTTCTTTATGACAAGAACATTTTTCCCCTTTCTCCAAATAATGACTGCAAAATAATTCACATTCTTTGACAGAAAATGTTAAATGTTGCTGAGAATAGTTCACCTCCTCCTGCAGAAAATGTTAAATGTTGCTGCACGCTAAATAAAGAAACAGGCGTGTATACAGCTGTCAAGATAGGTTATCATTCGCTGGTTAAAGGGGCAGTGGCATCGATCAAGGTTGATAGACATGAAGAAATAGAGAAAGAGGGATTGTAAGAGGCGGATAGGTAGAGAGAGATAAATATATTGATAGATTAGAGAAAGATAAATATATTGATAGATTAGAGAAAGATAAATATATTGATAGATTAGAGAAAGATAAATATATTGATAGATTAGAGAAAGATAAATATATTGATAGATTAGAGAAAGATAAATATGTTGATAGATTAGAGAAAGATAAATATATTGATAGATTAGAAAAAGATAAATATATTGATAGATTAAAAAGAGATAACTTGGTGAATGAATAGATAAAAATATAGATAGAGATAAACAACCAGACAATCAGATACGACCAGGAAAAAGAGCAATCAAATCACGAAACATAAAGGAAGAAAGAGAACAAGAAAAAGAGTATGAGAAAGACGAGACCACAGAGAAGGAAGAAGAAACGGAATGAATTATATAATGCGGTCATTTTGTATTCACAAATACCAACAGACGACTGAACAATGCTTTCTCCTGATCTCCTAATTGTGATGCAGAAGCAAGTGCGAAGTGTTGAATGCAAGAGGAATCTGTATGGGAGGTTATTGGAGACCATTTTAAGAAAATCTACGGACTCTAGCTGCGAATTTCAATTACAATGGCTGCTAGTAAATCACGCGCTAAAAAAGATAATAATTGTATATGAAATATAGCTAGCTATTAAGATATATGTTAATTTCAATTGTCACTCGAGTAGTTTGAGTTATGAAAATGACGATAATGATGATGATAATGGTGATGAACAATAGATAACAAAAGGAAAGGGAAGTCACGAACAGGTCATAAAATATGATACTGGACAAAGAAATTATTGGTCGCAGATTGCAGGATTATCAGGTGTATTAACAGGCAATAACGGCCGCCTGTGTATTTAGAGGAAAGGGGGGGTGGGGGAGAGGAAGGGGAGGACGGAGGGAGGAGGGGAAGAGGGGGTGGAGTAGGGAAAGGGGGGAGGTAAGGGAGGAGGATGGATAGGAGAAGATAAGGGAGGAGGATGGAAAAGATGAATAGGGAAAGGATAACAGTATGGAAAAGGGAAGGGGAGGAAAGAGTAGAGAAAGGAGAAAGAGACGGATGAAGAAGCGAAAGGATTGAGAAGATACAAGACAGGAAAAGGGAAGAAAAGGAAGAGGACAATTGAAAGGTAAGGAGGAAGATAATAGAAGATGGATGGAGGGGGAGGATGAGAGAAAAAAGGGAAAGGAGTAAGGAGGGAAAAGGGGAAACAAGGAAGGAGGGAAAAGGAGAAACGAGGAAGGAGGGAAAAGGGGAAAGGAGTAAGGAGGGAAAAGGGGAAACAAGGAAGGAGGGAAAAGGGGAAAGGAGGAAGGAGGGAAAAGGAGAAACGAGGAAGGAGGGAAAAGGGGAAAGGAGTAAAGAGGGAAAAGGGGAAAGGAAGAAGGAGGGAAAAGGGGAAAGGAGGAAGGAGGGAAAAGGGGAAACAAGGAAGGAGGGGAAAGGAGACACAGGAGAGGAAGTTGGTAGGAGGAGAATCTAAAGGGGGACGGGAGTAGGGGCAGGAGGGGGTACCAGGAAGGAGGAGGGGACGTGGGATGGTGACACGTGGGGTCCTAACTCGTTCCATCGATTCGGTGTCTCTTGATTGGGCTGCTGTAGGTAATAATACGAGGCGAAGGTAAGGGTAATGGATCCGAATGGTTAGAGAAGCAATCGTAACACGAACCAGAGCAAATTATACAAAGCGTTAATTGTAAACTGAATGAGCACATTTATATGAAAGTACCTGTAGTTAGTGTACAAAGTATGTGTGTGAGAAACAGACGACGGCCAGGATCAGCAACGCGAGAAACTTCACTGGAAATAACCCATCGCGTTGTTCAATTGATGGACATCGAGTGACATGAAAGGGTGAATAAATTTACTTAATAGAATGTAAGAAACAATCATACACTGACGAAGGAGGAAGATGGAGACGAAGAGAAAAGAGAGAGAGAGAGAGAGTGATAGAGAGAGCAGGACGTATACCTTGATACACAGCGTTCAACAAAGGAACTCATTACAAAAGCGTTTATACCTGACAAGAGTTCACCTATCGCGTCATACCCAAACTGATCCTCGTGGCTACGAAATCAATTAAACCAAGTTCACCTGTCAATTACTTGTCTCCTATTACGCCAATACAAGTTCATTTAAGTGTGATGCTAATTGGTTCTCTCATGGCATTTAGACTGATTAAGTAATTAGTCCGGGACCATCAACTTTGCATATTAGGGGAAATAGGCTTCGTTTTTTTATTTTTCTTCGCGTGTGACATTTTATTGTTGGTGGATTTCTTGGAAGACTGGGAGTGGGCGGGATTGGAATTAAGAAACACTATCAAAAAGATGGACTTTGAGATAGACAGATGATTAGAGATAGATAGATAGATAGATAGATAGATAGATAGATAGATAGAGAGAGAGAGAGAGAGAGAGAGAGAAAGAGAGAGAGAAAGAGAGAGAAAACGACCAAACTTGAAAACTCGGACGAAACACCAAGAAACAAGCACACACACACAGACGCAACTAGTAAACGGACACGGAGTGAACTGTGTAACACAGACAGACAAAAGGGTGTACGACCTGCACCTCCATCTCACCCTACGTCACCCTTAAGGCGGCCGTGGAGTCGTTAAACACCTAATGACCTACGACTCCCAAGAACCATTTGTGATCTTCTATTCCTGGACAGCAAGGGTGATGAGCTTACACTGTCGAAGAGCGTCGACACCGTGCAGGCAGGCTGTCACTCGGGCCATATTGTACAGCCGTGTTCTCCTTCGTCTTCGTCTCCTTTATCAGTCGGTGAGCGATCTCAATCACGCCCATCTCACGCCCTATCGGAGAGACGTCTGATGGAACAGGTGGCATCCTCTCTCTTTCTCTTTCTCCCTCCCTCCTCCCCCTCTCCTTCTTGTCGTCTTGCTCCTCCTCTCCCTCGTCTCTCTCCTTCTCCCCCTCCCCTAGCCGCTCCTTTCCCGTCCTCCGTACACTTCCCTCCTTCTCCTTGTAGCACGCCCATTTATTCCTCCCGTGTCCCCGCCGCCCACGCTGTCGATACGATCTCCCCCTCAAGATGTTCGAGAGTGCATGGTCGACGGGGGAAGGGGAAGGGGGAAGGGGGAAGGGGAGGGGGAGAAATTATTTCCATTATGATAAGGCAACAACGAGACCTCACCGGAGCAGGTTGAATGCTCGAGATGTCAGGGCAGGAGACGCTCCCCCTGTCGCTCCGGCTCTCTGTTCTCGCTGGGGGTATCTGGCCGAAGCTTCTAGATGCAAATGGATTTTTACCTGTGGATGGGGGTAGGGGCTCTCTTTGTCCCTCTCGCTCTCTCCTTCTTTTTTTATCTATTTTTTTTTTCTCTCAGTCAATCTCTCTCTTCTTTCTCTCTCTCAGTCTCTTTCTCTCTCTCTCTCTCTCCTTTCTTTTTTATCTATTTTTTTTCTCTCAGTCAATCTCTCTCGTCTTTCTCTCTCTCAGTCTCTTTCTCTCTCTCTCTCTCTCCTTTCTTTTTTATCTATTTTTTTCTCAGTCAATCTCTCTCGTCTTTCTCTCTCTCTGTCTCTCTCTCTCTCTCTCTCTCTCTCTCTCGCTCTCTCGCTCTCGCTCTCTCTCTCTCTCAATCTGTCTCTTTCTGCCTCCGACAAGACATCCGCTCAGGGACTTTTCTCCTTCGTTCTTCGACCGAAAGCCACACGAGGGAAAAGTCCTTCCGTTCGTCCCCATCTCTTTATCGTCGTCTTCGCCTTGATCGTCATCGGCCGCTTCTCGTCTCCATCTCCCTTGTTGTTGTTCAGGATCCTTCTTCTAACTCCTTTCTCTTTTATATGCTCTTACTTTCTTCTTCTTCTTCTTCTTCTTCTTCTTTTATCCTTTTTCTCTCATCGTCCTTCTTTTCTATTGACCTTCTGTTTTTTTCTTCTTCTTCTTCATCTTCGTCTTTTAAATCTTTCGCTCTTGTCTTTACTTTTTTATCTTTTTCTGTTTAAGAGGAGACCCTTTGGTAGATGTGTTTGTTCTTGTTATTGATCTGTGTTGGTAGAGGCTGTGTCGTCAGGAAGAAGAAGAGGAAGAAGAAGAAGAAGAGGAGGAGGAGATGGAAAGAACGTGGAAGAGGATAAAAATGAAGTCAAAGGCGAAGAGGAAGAAGAAGAGGAAAGAACGTGGAAGAGGATAAAAAAGGAAGTAAAAAACGAAGAGGAAGAAGAAGAGGAATGAACGTGGAAGAGGATAAGAAGGGGAGTCAAAGACGACGAGGAAGAAGAGGAAAGAAAGTGAAGAAAGAGGAAACGAGGAAGAGGAAGAGGAGGATGGAGAAGAAGAAGAAGAGGAAGAAGAAGGAGGAGAATAACCATCAACAGCGGATGTAAAGGCAGAAATAGAAGCAGAAGAAGAGGAAAAAGGAGAATACTACTATTAGTAACAAGAAAAGAAGGAGGAACTGGAGGGAAGAGAAGAAGAAGAGGGCGATGTGGAAGAGGAGGAGAAGGAGGAGGAAGGGAGGAGGAAGAAGAAGAAGAAGAAGAAGAAGAAGAAGAGGAGGAGGAGGAGGAGGAAGAGGAGGAGGAAGAAGAGGGGGAGGAGGGGGAAGAGATGAAGAAGAAGAGGAGGAGGAGGAGGAGGAGGACGAAGGGAGGAGGAGGAAGGGAGGAGGAGGAAGAAGAGGAGGAGGAGGAGGAAAGGGAAGAGGAGGAGGAGATGGAGAAAGAGGCGTAGGAAGGAAGGCCAAGGTGCATGCAGATGGCGTCGCCGGCGGAGACACAAGAGAAGGAGTCAGGTTGTGTTTTTGTGTTGCAACGCCGGCAAAGGCGAGAGGCAAAGGAAAGTGTAAAGTTCACAGCTGTCTGTGGGAGCCTCACGACATCCTGTGCGATGTGTTGATGCTCTTTGATGGAAGTGTGTGTGTTTGTGTGTGCGCGCGACTCTGAAAGTGGGGCGGGTGTGTGAGCGCCGATGTGTTTGCAGAACTATCGGTTTCAGAAGGTTGTTTGTAAGAAAAGAGCTAAGATAGAAAACGGAGAATTGAAAAAAAAAAAAAAAATGTGTGTGTGGGGGTTAGGAGGAAATGGCGGGAAAATATCTGAGCTTTGGAAGTGATTCATGGGATTGTTTTGCCTTGATGTGATTAGATAGTTTGATATTTTTTTTTTATTCTTCTTCTATTGCCTATGGATTGCGTTTCCTTGATGTACGATCTTCAGCATTAAGGAAATTGATATAGACTTTGGCACTCTCTATTTCCTTTTCCTTGGAAGAAAGATTTTCCGGAAGGCAGAAACGGAATATCATTAAACGATTAATCTGAGAGAGAAAGAGAGAGAGAGAGAGAGAGAGAGAGAGAGAGAGAGAGAGAGAGAGAGAGAGAGAGAGAGAGAGAGAGAGAGAGAGAGAGAGAGAGAGAGAGAGAGAGAGAGAGAGAGAGAGAGAGAGAGAGAGAGAGAGAGAGAGAGAGAGAAAGGGCGAGAGTGAATTAGAGATATGAATAAAAACAAAGATAATCAAACAAAAAAGGGAAAGGGGCCATTTCAATGCGAAGATTATCATCAATAATAGATTTCATGTTCCTTTAAAAGCCAGTTCCTCTGCGTTACATCACCTGACCAAACAACTATACCAAAAACAAACATCATGAAGGCCATTAAAATGTTACCATAGTCCAAATTGGAGTTATTTATTAACCTAATTAGCTTAAGACAACATTTCACCTCCAGGAGTGTTTGCGCAGCGGCCCATCTGTTTATGGCTGGAACAGTCGCGCTTTTTGCCACCTCGGATACTTTTTCAACTTACTTTGCGTTTGGTAAAGACTTTGGTGATTAGACTGATAAGAAAATGATGAGTTGACGAAAGAAATGTTTATGATGTTTGATTTATTTCTTTACATTTATATTCTTGTTTTGTTTCTTTTCACTCTCTTTTTTTTTTATTCTGCTTTGTTGATTAATCCGTTCAGAATGGCTGTCTGACTTCTTCTTTGACAGCATTTTGAGCTCATATATTATTTCTGAATTGAATCAATTCTTTTGAGTGGAAGGCGAGGGGTGGGGGTGGGGGTGGTGGTGGGAGGATGAGGAGAGAGCGGGAGGGAATGAGGGAAGAGGTGAGAGGGGTTGGAGGAGGAAGAATGAAGGTAGGAGGGAGGAAAGGAAAATGAGGGAGAAAGGTGGAGGGAAGACTGGAAGATGAGGAAAAGGGAGAGATGACGTAAGAAGAAAGATGGAGGAAGGAAGAGGGAGGAAGAGAGGGGAGAGAAATAGGGAGGGAGAAGGAAGAGGGAGGGAGGGAGGAGGAAAAAGGAGGGAGAAAGGAAGAAGTAAGAGAGAGGAAAGAGGAAGGAGGGAGGAGGAAAAGAGAAGTAAAAAATATAATAAGAAGAAAGGGAAGAAGAAGAAGAAGAGAGGAAAGGAGGAGAGAGTGAGAGAGGTGAGAATGTGAAGGAACAGCGATAATTGTTTCTTCAACTCTAATTAGGATATATTCGCTCGGCCCGTAAATATGGTAATTTGATTTCTAGCTGATTGCGTCGTTCGTAAGTTATTGGCGTACTCTTTTCGGCCACAGTTGTGATCTTATTAAGCCCACTGGGGAACTTTCCTTCCTCAGATGTGTTTGAGAAGAAAAGAAAGAGAGAGAGAGAGAGAAAGACAGAGAGAAAGAGAGAGGAGAGAGAGAGAAAGAGAGGGAGAGAGAGAGAAAGAGTGAGAGAGAGAGAGAGAAAGAATGAGAGAGAGAGAGAGAGAGAGAGAGAGAGAGAGAGAGAGAGAGAGAGAGAGAGAGAGAGAGAGAGAGAGAGAGAGAGAGAGAGAGAGAGAGAGAGAGAGAGAGAGAGAGAGAGAGAGAGAGAGAGAGAGAGAGAGAGAGAGAGAGAGCTTTATCTATGAGTTAACTACTAAATTAATCAGAGAAACCCATAAAAAAGCACGGAATACAATATCGTTTGATGCCATAGAGGCATAAATCTAATAAACAAAATCGACTCAATATTCTCGTTTATGGGAGATTATGGTTGTGTAAAATTACGTCATACAACGGTGACTAAACCTGATCATTTACTTCAAGAGCTGTTTTAGTTAATGGTAGTAAGCTCGACTACATCACCCTACGAATTAAAATGAATACAGGCTCAATGATACATGAGTTTTCCATCATAAAATAGTTCACGTAAATTATTCACATTGGCTATTATCCTTACAGACTGCAGGGAGTGCATCAGGTGTTGAAACAAGACAGGTAAATTCTCTCCTTGTTAAAAGATCGCTTAGGAGACTTCGCTAATTTCAATGATTTGAAAACTGAATTGACAGAACGTACCTTGAATTGTCAATTGCAAATATATAATCAAATATGGAATAAATTTATTGATATCGTATATATATAGTATGCCTCTTTTCATTTATTCTGCAATAAATTTGATATTTGTGTAAAAAGAATAACCATTATCATTTATGGAAATAAATATTTGAATTTGAATCCGTATCAGAATGTTTGACGCATAAAATATGCCTTTTGTTATATTCATTGCTGAAGGCTTATTTTGTCAGAAACGTTCTTGCATGACCTGGTATTTTATAATTCAATTTCATCTTTAAAAATATAGATATTTGACGAATTGGGAAAGACCTTTCTTCTGTCGCGTTTTGTGTTATGAGCAGTGATATTTGTATTTAAAAACGATAACTACAGTTACAGTTATTTTAACTTCACCCACACCTACATTCTAGAGAGAAAGAGAGAGAGAGAGAGAGAGAGAGAGAGAGAGAGAGAGAGAGAGAGAGAGAGAGAGAGAGAGAGAGAGAGAGAGAGAGAGAGAGAGAGAGAGAGAGAGAGAGAGAGAGAGAGAGAGAGAGAGAGAGAGAGAAAGAGAGAGAGAGAGAAAGAGAGAAAGAGAGAGAGAGAAAGAGAGAGAGAGAGAGAAAGAGAGAAAGAGAGAGAGAGAGGGAAAGAAAGAGAACAAGAAATAGAGAGAAAGAAAGAGAACAAGAGAGAGAGGAAAGAAGAAACAAAGACGACAAATCTACCCTACCTACGAACCAAAGAACCCTTCAGCTGTTACCTGTCTACCCCGCATCGTCTCACAATCACCCCTAAATAACTAAATATATCGGATGACTCCAGCACTTCATACTCCAGCACTTAGCTTCCATACTCGCACCGCTTATGAATGAAGACAATGCGACTTACGAGAGAAGCATTTAACACTAGTGACACGACAGAACCGAAGTCCATCCAAGGCTTGACCCTCGCGCAATCAACATTAGGGAAATGGCACTATTTACGGGTTAAGTAGGCGGCGAGGCACTGCCGTCTCTGGGATCCATGCTGGAAATTCTTCTCTTTGATTTGCTTTCATTGTGCCAACTCGGTTCCCTTTTTCTTTATTATTCTGTTGTTTTTTTTCGTTTTATATCCTTCCCTAATCCTTCTTTACTCCCTCTGTGTCTTTCTCTCTCTCTTTTTTTCCTCTGTCTCTGTCTCTGTTTCTGTGTCTCTCTCTCTTTCTCTCTCTCTCTCTCTCTCTTTCTCTCTCTTCTCTCTCCCTCTCTCTCCCTCTTCCGTGTATGTGCAAAGGGACCTCTCCTGTCTGCTTGCAATTGCATTATCAATTGAACAGGAAGATTAGGGTCTTGCAATTGTTCGTGATTTCGCCTCTGATGGCAAGGGTAGATTATGTGTTCAGTCTTCGTAATGAAGTGGTTCGTTCTATCACTGCAAGTTTTTTTCTCAAAATCATTTTTCATTTACTCAAAGGAAAAGTCTCATGCTATATAAAACGTTATGAAATGAGTGGAAATGTAAAAAAAATAATAATAGCAGTCAGGATATGCTTGGTTTTCTATGCCCTAAAAAAATCGTAATACATTTCATTATCGCATATTTTTTTTTCGATGCATGAATAATTAATTTCTCGCCAACAGCTTTTGTAAAAATGAAAATTTCTGGGAGAAGGAAAGAACCGAAGAGGTGAAATAGTGTCATCAAGAAATGTGTTCTTGTTGTATCACCACTGCTTTCCTCATTATCATAACTTAATCATCCTTATTATCATCGTTATCCTTATTGTCTTTATCATCATTAATGTTATCATTATCATTATTATCATTTCTGTTATACGACGATCATCATAGAGAAAATGGCGACCACCAAAAAAGCCGGTTTTTTTATTTTATTTTATTTTATTTTATCTTATTCCCTCGCGGTTCTAGACCACTAAGATTGACGCAGTGAACGTAATGGCCGAGTACATAGAGGTAATTAATCTCACCGTGTTTGCTGTTCTGGTAATTCAGCCGTTAAGATAACCCTAAGCCTATCCACATGCTCAGCTTATCCGAAAAATATATTTTGTATATATATATATATATATATATATATATATATATATATATATATATATATATATATATATCAAGTTATATATGTATATTTATACTTGTACTTGTAAAATTCTCACTAAGTTCCGCGTCATACCAATATTTTTACACTGACTTGGAGTTCATGCTTATGCATACAGCAATCTTTTATCTTAAGTGAAATGTCATATTAAATTTTCCTATCATTGTCATTTCCCTTTCTATTCTTCTCTCTTCTCCTCCTCCTTCTTCTTTTTCTTCTTCTTCTTTTTCTTCCTTTTCTTCTTCTTCTTCCTCATAATCTTCTTCTTCTCCTCCTCCACCCTCACCTCCTCCTCCTCCTCCTCCTCCTCCTTCTTCTTTTTCTTCTTCTTCTTTTTCTTCCTTTTCTTCTTCTTCTTCCTCATAATCTTCTTCTTCTCCTCCTCCACCTTCACCTCCTCCTCCTCCTCCTCCTCCTCCTTCTTCTTTTTCTTCTTCTTCTTTTTCTTCCTTTTCTTCTTCTTCTTCCTCATAATCTTCTTCTTCTCCTCCTCCACCCTCACCTCCTCCTCCTCCTCCTCCTCCTCCTCCTCCTCCTCCTCTACCTCCTCCTCCTCCTCCTTCTTCTTCTTCTTTCCCCTGTTTATGTTCTTGATCTTGTTGTTATTATCAACATCACTTTTTTCCGAGGCGGAAGAACTTACCTAGACGATCTCACACAGAACAGTTTACTTGAAGGCAAGACACCTACCTGTAAAGAAAAGAAAAAAATAAACCATTAGAGAATGATATTAACTATAGTCGTTTTTTTATTTAAATGTCAGAAGGAAAAAAAGTTCAATAAACTAATATCCTGCACGTATTTGAAAGAGGATGCAATATTTATTGAGAGAACAAATAACAGCGAGAGTAAATAAAACTTTATGTGTCTCATTTCAGAGCGACAAGAGAAAGAAATGGGCAAATATAGATGTTCACACACACAAATGCATATATATATATATATATATATATATATATATATATATATATATATATATATATATATATATATATATATATATATACGAAGAGATAGATAGATAAATAGATAGAGAGCGCGAGTGAGCTAAAGGGAGATAGATAGAGATAGATAGAGATAGAGAGATATAGAGATCGATATATATAGAGATAGGTAGATAGATAGATAGATAGAGAGAGAGAAAGAGAGAGAAAGAGAGAGAGCAAGAGTAAAAGAGCAAGAGAGAGAGAGAGAGAGAGAGAGAGAGAGAGAGAGAGAGAGAGAGAGAGAGAGAGAGAGAGAGAGAGAGAGAGAGAGAGAGAGAGAGAGAGAGAGAGAGAGATTAATACAGAAAATAAGAAGAAAAAAAATAGGGTAAACTATTTAAAGGCTAAAATAAGAGGTGGTAATACATATTCCTTGTGGATCTGAAAGCTTTATAATACCAGCTGAGCGGGAGTAAATATACGTGGCATGTTCGCACAGGATAGATCACGTAAAACACACCTTTTAATTAAGTGCGGGGGCTTGTTTATATTGAAAAGAGACGTATGAAAAAGTCATTCTATTTTCTTCTAGCTTTTAGGGAGAATTAGAAAATATACTCATTCTTAGATAGACTGTTTGTACACTTCTTACACGTAAGTATACCTTTTTTCTAAAAGTATGAAAGCAGACAAAGCCCTGATATTAATGCACTAAGATCATCACTAAAAATAGGTTATTGTGATTGAGAATGACTTCGAAAGCACAGACAAAAACAAAGGAAGCGAAATAAAGAAAGAGAGATAAAAAAAAATAGTTAATGGTTGACAGTTATGAAAGAGATTATTCATGAAATAAGGAGAAATTGCAGCATTTTCACTAAACTGAATGTATATCAGGTCATGTATTGAAAGACACTGCCAGGGAAAAGGTTAAATACTTATTTTTATATTTTTGTTCCATCAGATAATTGTGCAAACACAAACACTGACTTGCCAAATCCAGAAAATCGTCGTGGGTGTAAATTGCTGTTCCTATAAAAAAAAAAATTGATTCAAACTTCTTTTATCAATATCTCACATATTGGAAAGAGCTTCTCGTTCTTTCAGCGATATGAATAGACGTAATTATGTGCTTCCCTGGAAAATGACACGTTTTTTTTTATCAAGCAATACCTTCAAGTGTTGGTTCCGTTTTCTTTAAGTCGGTTGACAAAGGGACACTAAGATATATCAGATTCCAACCGAAACATGGAACAAACTCAAAAAAGGACAATCTATATTAATTTCAAATCAAGACTTCAAAGGTAGACAAGACATTTCAGACTGCCTGCCATCTTGCGATCGCTCTAGCCTTGTCCAACTTGTTTTGCAAAGGCACAGCTATCCGCTCGTGAAGACTACATACATGTGTGCAATCACGTGTGCGTGGATGTGCTCTTTGGCTGAGTTATTGCAGAAGGGTTGAGGCGCTCAACTCTGCTCGACACAAGGACAGACAAAGGGATGCTGCTGTCTAGTAAGAAGAGATGTGTTCGTGCTCTATGCGGACGCTGGCAGGAATTGCTATTCGCTGTCAATTTGCAGAATGATTGCCGTGTTCTGAAGAGAGTGATTCAGCCTGTTGTGAGATCCAGGTTCGAGTCTCATGCACTGATTCTCATGACTATGTTTCTGGTTGCGGGCTGATATGTCACATGAAAGTTTTACAAAGAGAAAAATTGGAATAAACTTTCCTGGCAAAGAAGGAAAAAAAAAGGTGTATTGAAGAAGACGCAAATATTGGGAATTCGTAGATGGCTTTCGTCGACAAACTTCACTACCTGAATCGAATATTGTTTTCCGTAAAGAGAAAGTTTCTGAATAGATTGTCTCTATATTACAATTACCTTCGTATCAGACTAAAGGGCTTTCTTTGTCCTGAATGCTATTGTCGTGGTCGAAAAGACTATTGGTACTTCTCATTCAATAAACTTCTTGTACGACACGATACCCTCGTCGTGTCAACGCAAAATATGCTACCAACGACACATACATAAACACAAACGCATATAAATACACAGACATACACACTCTCCAACCCACACACACTCGTACTCACGCACTTACGTAAGCACACAAGTAGTAATTAAAACATCCTTTACAATTATCATAAAATAATTTTAATGTTATATCCTTTACAAGGAACACGAAAAAAAAACATCAGCAATATTGCAACGATACAATATCACGAAGTCGATTCAATATATAGGATGTTAATAATCTCACATTTAACATTCTGTTGCACTGAATATAATATGATCAACCGGACATCACTTTCTAAACAAAAACGATAAAAAAAGAAAAAAATACGCACATACATAATTCTAATTGCAACAATTTCCCCGAACACACCAATAGAATTGTCAAAAGAGAGAGACACACACACATTCTAATCAAAATCATCTTAGCATCCTGTAGGTCGTCTCTCTTAAGGAAACGTAATACTCAGCTGGCATTCTTTCCCTTCAGGACGTCCTTTGAATCGGTACAAGTGAATTCTCATAACACTCAATCCTGCTGATTCAATTTCCTTCGCGTGGGTATAGGCAACAGGGCAGAACCTACGCTGACGTGGGCGCGGAGCTTAGGATCTTGTTATTGTGTGTTTTTTTTTTATTTTTTTTTGTTTTTTTTTATTATTATTATTTTTGTTCTTTTTAAAGGTTTTTGGGTGTGTTTTGTGTGTGTGATTTGTCTTGAGGTGCGAAGGAGAGATTGTGATGAAGAGACTTGATGTTGTTGTTGGGATTGTGGAGGTAGGGAGAGGGTGAGAATAGGAGAAAGAAGGAGTAAGGATGAGGGAAATATGGCGTGGAGAGAGAGAGAGAGAGAGAGAGAGAGAGAGAGAGAGAGAGAGAGAGAGAGAGAGAGAGAGAGAGAGAGAGAGAGAGAGAGAGAGAGAGAGAGAGAAAGAGCAGAAGGACAGATAGTTAGAGAGAGTGTGTGCAGGACGGATAATAAGAGAGGGAGAAAGAAGAGAGAAACAATAGAAAAACAAAATATAATATAAAGAGCCAGACAAAGGAAAACCGTCATAAAGAGGCGGCGAAATAGAAAGAAAGAGACAATGTAGAACGAACAGAAAAAGAAAGACACAGGAAAATAAAGATCCTGGTGTTCTTTTATCATCCTCAGATTTTTCTATAATAATATAAAGCAGCAATAACCCAGCCATTGACAACCGTGTCTGGATGTATCGACTTGGTAACACGCTTTGGAGGAATACACTCTTCCGTTGCTTTTGTTCTCCGCATGCATTGCATTGCTAGGATACAGCGAAACCTTCAGCATTACAAACAAATAATTGAGTTGCTTCGCTGGCTCTTTATGTTAATTGGGAAAGAGAAGAGATGCGGAGGAGAAAAGCAAAGGTGAAATTTCGCCTTTTTCTCACACCTTTTCTTACGTCTCGTGAAAATGTCTGACAAAGGAGAGGAAGAAAATAAAAAAGAGAGGAGAGTGAATTCTCTTCGTAAATCAAGAATGACAGACTTGCAGATGGAACAGAGCGGAAAGCGTAGCCATGAATGAGAAGGCATTCTGTCTGATCTGTAGCAACAGGTTTGCACGGAAAGTAAGAAGGTTCTTGCAGAAAGGAAGAACCAAATCTTAGGCTGCATCCAAGAGGGAATTCGTCCATTTGCAACATCTCTTTAATCTGCACGAATTGAATTATCACGATAACAGTATTTCTCGAGGTGTGAGTGTCTACATCAAAGTGGGCGGCGTCGGTCTTTGGCTTGCTTGTGTTGGCTAATGATTTCAGTTTGCGGCAATCCTAGCTATGCATATGAATAAGTTTAAGAGATTGGAAAGCTATGTGGAAGAGGTGGAAAGGGGAGAGAGACTGAAGGAGGAGGAGGAGGAGGAGGTAGATAGAGAAAGGAGAGGAGAAGGAGGAGTTAGACGGAGAAAGGAGAGGAGGAAGGAGGAGGTAGATAGAGAAAGGAGAGGAGAAGGAGGAGTTAGACGGAGAAAGGAGAGGAGAAGGAGGAGGATATAGGAGGGGATAGATAGAGTGGAGGAGAGAGAAGGAGGGAAAAGGTGAGAAAGTAATAGGGGAACAAGGAAAAGGAGCAAGGAAAAGGAAAATAGAAAGGGAGAAGCGGTGAGGTCAGAGAAGGTGGGAGAGGGAGAGAGAAGAATAGAGATTGAAAAATAATGAGGAAATGCGTGTAGAGGAGGAGGATTGGGAGGGTGTGGGGGGGGTACAGGAAATAGAGATTCATCTCTTTTTATTTACGAGAGAGAGACGTGTGTTAATGTGAAATGATAATGAGACTTTCACAGTGACCTTTCACCCTTTCAAGGTATCTATGTAATATTTTTTTTAACGAAATCGTTTGACTTTATAATCGGATGAGGAACTATCGTGTATATGATTTATGTAATTGTGTTTGCTCTAAGGCCTTATGTGATGAATAAATGAAGAAAAAAGATGCAAGAGACAAAAAAGAAGAAGAAGAAAAAAAAAAAAAAGTCTCGCATAAAAAACATATTTCAGAACATCATTATGTAAAACTTATATTCATGTGAACAGAGTCCATAATGACAAATGTAGAAAAATGTATAAATGAAACTGAATAACTATATAATAATGTGTCACTGGAAAGTTACAAAAGTCTCCTTTATATCTAATTTCTATTCTAATTTATATTCATGTAACGTGTTAGAGATATGAGTTTTAACATGAGGAAGTTCTTTTACTCTTAGTCGACATGATAAAAGATTAAATAATTTGTCTTTGTAGGATTTAAAACTTGAAGCGTGTGACTTATTTATAGGACTGTAAATGTGCATATCTTGTGATACAGTTGAAAAGTTGAAATAAGTGTATGAAAAGGTTGGAAAACTTCTTTTCTGTAAAATGCTTTTGGTTAATAAGTAGGAAGACAGATATATATATAGATGCATTGCAATATACTATTATCAATATCATTAACAGTATTATGACTAATACCATTGAACATATAATCCTTCTTCTCATTAGCAATATTATCATCATTTTCATTTTTATCATTACAGCTACAACACTGAATACTGTCACTAATATCATTGTGATAAATTACATTATCATTATATTTTTTTGTTTATCTGTCATATATTCCTAATAATAAATTCTTATATCCTCCCCCGGCAACAACGTTATCTTATGAGGGAATGTGTGTGTGTGTGTGTGTTTGTGTGTGTGTGTATGTGTGTGTGTGTGTGTGTGTGAGTGTGTGGTTAGTGATATGTGATTGTGTGTGTGATGATTGTGTGACTGTGTGTGTGTGCTTGTGTGTGTGTGAGTGTGTGTGTGTGAGTGTGTGTGAGCGCCCTCGTGTGTGTGCGTGTGTATGTACATGATAAAAATATAGACTTCCATCCATTTTCCTCTGCGCAAAACCAAACGAAAAATTTCAAACGTCCCGGGATATTTACACCCCAAACCCTCACTCCAAGAAATGCTTAAACAACACATCCGAGTCAAACAGCCTCGCAACACGGGGGTAAATTTGTGTTGCGCTTTCCCAATCAATCAAGTGACCTAGCTCTGTGGCAAAATACGCGTGACACCTTTTTCCTGAACTTGTGACCTGTGTGTGACCTACGTCTCGCCCCGATGGCGTGTGTGTTGCAGGGGGGAAAAAAATGAATGAAAGTAAGCAAGCAAAATATATCCGTGAGAAAGAACTCATGCCATGACGGAGTGCGTTGACACAGTCTCCTCATGAATAGTGTATTCCAACATTAAAACTTACACCTTGAAGTTTTCTTGAGCGGCGGGTATTGTCTTATGCATAGTTAATTCCAATGTATGCCTGGCCGAGAGGCGGGCGATGAAACGCAGTAGTGAAAACAGATATGTGGGGAAAAAAGGTGTAGCTAGGTGAGGTTAACGAGGAACAAGATCAAGAAATGGAGGAAGGAAGAGAGGAGACGGAATAAAACGTCTTAATAATGATAGAAAACGTAGAGCCGAAGAAACAGAACGTCGAAGTAAATTAGAAAACGAGGAACTGGATGTGAACGATAACTAAAATAAATATCTGGATATATGGATCCGTACACGAACAGATGCAAGGATAGTAAATGAAAATAAGAATATTCTACTTTCCTTTATGATATTGGACCTGCACATTTTCCGTTCATGGACTCTTGTACCTGCCTTAAGAACACTGCTCATAATGAAGGTTCGCTGCTTATCGTAACCCCGTGTAGAAAGGACCTTGTGTAAGAGACTCCTCGCTCCTACGCTCTTTCATGTTCTGTTGTCACGGCAGGGTATACTAGTTTATTTTGGAAGTAATGAATATTTACTAACGCTGTCTTCTTGAAACGTAAAGGGTCCTTGGTATAAGAGGTTCTTGTTCTCTGCTTCCCATTTTCTTTGTGACGATAGGGTGAACTTACACATTGTTGGGATTTTCGATATTAGGAGGTAGTAAGTGCTACATGTGTATTTTTTCTACTGTTATGCGTCTTTTGGTTGCCATATAGTTGAAAATGAAGAAACAAAGACAATACAATAACTCACTTAAATCTCCCATAACTAATTTATAGTGACTGTAATAGTCAGTGTTATTCAACTTGTCATTATATCTAACTAATGACAACAGTCCTCTCTGCCTGTACATTCCTTTCAAACCCATTATGCTGAAGGACTACCCTACCTACCTATGTCTCTCAACTATTTCAGAACTTCAAACTCTGGGCTTTGTGTGAAACGAGATATTTCTGCATTTTTGCATAACGGACAGGCAACAAGGGCATATCCATCTGCAACAATTTGGAAATATATCCAATAGTAATGCAACATTCCCTCTTGTCGTAAGCAATGTGTTTTGTCTTATTTTCAATAATCTTTTCTCCTTTTTAACCCACTGTCCCGTCCTTCCTATCGCTTTTCGTTTTGCTAAATATATTATTTTTAAAATACAGACCCTCGTAATACAGTTACAATATGTTGATTGGATGTTCGTTTTCTTTTGCACTGTAATTGTCATCCCGGCATCGTCAAGAGTGAAATAAAATTATAATTTGTATCTTGGCACTTATTGGGTATGTCTGAATGTGACTTGGATGACTTAACTGATTACGAAGATAATGAAAGAGGGAGAGAGGGAGGAATGGAATGAAAGAGGGAGAGAAAGAGGTGAAAAATAGATAAGAAGAGAAATAGAATGAAGGAGAGAGAGAGAGAGAGAGAGAGAGAGAGAGAGAGAGAGAGAGAGAGAGAGAGAGAGAGAGAGAGAGAGAGAGAGAGAGAGAGAGAGAGAGAGAGAACAGCAAAAGAATAGGAATGAAAGAGAATACGAAAGAAAGAGAATAGGAATGAAAGAGAATACGAAAGAAAGAGGAAAGGAAACCGAGACTGAATGAGAAAGACAATAAAAGGGCCACAGAAGAAGATATAGAAAGAGAATAAACAAAAAAGAGAAAAAGATAGGAAGAGGGAAACTACGTAAGATTAGCAGGAATGAAAGAAATACAAAGTGGGAGAGATAAAACGAGAAACAGGGAACAGAATAAAACCCAGACAGGTTTAGATAGCTGAATAGACAAATAAACTGATAAACAGACAGCCGGCGCTGGTATATAGATAGATAGGAAGAGGCATCATTGCAGCCTGATAGAATATTCATTAGGAAAATTGAAAGAATGCGAATGTTTTATTTATCGGTCTCCTACGGTCAGCTGGAGTGAGAGATAAACATTTTTTCACGAACTTTTTTGTATAACTGAAATTCAATTTACTATTTTTTGCGCTGCTGGCGAAATAGGCATATATTGCTTGAACTTCCATCGTCTATATTAATTAACGTTATCACATATTCCGATACCTGTATGCAAGCCTCACTTTGTATAGATTATTTTCTGATATCAAACTTTTCTTATCAGTAAGAGGAGAATGAAACAAACAAAAATGATAGAGGAATTAATAAAAAGTCTAAATGAAAAAGAAAAACGAAAGAAAGAAAAAAAGTCACGAGTCACGTAAAGCGAACATGGAGAATAAACGCTCAACCCGTCATGTAACAGGATATAAAGGATCACGTGACAAATATCAGCCTGCAAAAAGGATTCAACACTCTTATGCTGTTTGTCTAGCGATCAGACGCTAATATGAACGCATTCGCTCCTCTTTTGTGTCGATTCTTTTTCCTTTATTTCGTCTGTTTTATCGTTTATGAAAAACTACCCTTTTTTTAATTGAACTTTTAAGGAATTAGAGAGAGGTGTGAGT
>BOPN01006086.1:57500-83269 GCA_017312705.2 Penaeus japonicus
AATATTCAGAGAGACAAATAGACATTAACAAACACTGCAATTAAGTATAGGATTTGTTAAGATAAAACGGTAGAAATGTATAAACAAAGTTTGAATTTAATGTCCGCTCTTGAACAAAAAAGAAGAAAAAAAAAGTAAACTGGTTAAGAGGAAGAGCATCTGTTTTTACAAAGACTTTATTTTCTTTGTTTTGAATTGGTTTCTCTTTACCACAGTGAGGCTTGTTCTGCAATCACTTGTTTGAAGAGAGAGATGATTTTAAAGAGAGAGAACAGGAGAGGAGGGGGGGGGGTCAGGAAGAAGGAGGAGGATGGAGGAGGAGGAGGATAGAGAGAGAGAGAGAGAGAGAGAGAGAGAGAGAGAGAGAGAGAGAGAGAGAGAGAGAGAGAGAGAGAGAGAGAGAGAGAGAGAGAGAGAGAGAGAGAGAGAAGAGAGAGAGAGAGAGAGAGAGAGAGAGAGAGAGAGAGAGAGAGAGAGAGAGAGAGAAGGAAAAGAAAAGAGAAATAAAAAGAGCGAAAGAAAGAGAAGGAAAGAAAGAAAGAGAGAGAGAAAGAGAAAGATATTTTTTTTTAAAATCGAAATCCTGATGTTATCGCAATTCTTACAAAGAAATTTTGATGTTGATGTTAATTCACCTTGACAGAAATCCATTTTCCTGTCGTAACGAACAAAGGGGTGGGGGTGGGGGTGGGGGTGGGGGTGGGGGATGACCGTTTCGACTGCAAACAACAAAAAAGATAAAAAACAAAATGGGAGATGGGAGAGAAAAAAAATCATTGAATGGGGTTAGTGGGCAGAGCGTGTCACAAATGAAAACGAAATTGTAGCCAATAGAGAGAGAAAAAAAAAAATTGATAGATAGATAGTCAGGAGACTGATAGAGATCGGTAGATAGATAGATAGACAAAGAAAGAGAGAGAGAGAGAGAGAGAGAGAGAGAGAGAGAGAGAGAGAGAGAGAGAGAGAGAGAGAGAGAGAGAGAGAGAGAGAGAGAGAAGATATACAGAGAGACAGAGAAAGAGAAAGAGAGAGAGATAAAACAAGCCAGGAAGAAAAAAGAGAAAATTAACCGAAAGTAAAGAAATCACACTTGATATAACTTCGCTCAGCTCGCAATATATACAGTGGAGAAGGATCTCCCCCCACCCCCCACCCCCACCCCACTTCTCGTATCAGAGTGACTGATCACCTTCTGGCCGCGGCGATGCTGAAGCGGAGAATGAATCCATCTTGGGTCAAGTGGGAGGAAAGGGGGGAGTGGGCCAGGGAGGTCAAAGGTCAAATAATGCTTCCCCCCAACAATGAATCGACACTCAAAACATCCATGGATAATTGAAGACTCCCCCGAGTGGATTATAGAAATGTAACAGATCTCGTGGTGGATTTGCTGTGAGTGGATACACTTAAACCTGACGACCTCACATGACCTGAACTTAGTTTCAGCCATGACCTCTTGGCGAAAGTTCAGACAGGTCATGTTGATGGAGGTGATATATTACATAAATTTTTTTTTGTTTTTTGTTTTTATTTTCCGGAGGACAAACTATCAACCAGAAGGTGTTTCGGATAACCGTGAGAGGAAAAAACTAACGAAAGGATTAATCTTTGGAATAGATTTAAACCAAACGGAATTCTTTCATTCTTTCTCTTCTGCAATGCCGATGATTCCCTTGACAGACGTAAATGTAGGATCATTTTGATAGACAAAAGACATTTGGAACAGCTCGAGTCTAATGAAAATATATCTCTTGCTCTACCTGGCATTATGAAGGACTGAAATATCAAATCGAACCAAATGAAATGATTTGATTTTAGACAAAAAAGACAAACTGCTTTACATTTTTTTTTCTCTCTCATCACGACTTCTCCTTCTTTCCTCCCCTTTCCTCTTTGCTTCCACCCCGTCTCCTCCCTTTGCTGGTCCCTCTCTTTCCCCCTAATCCAACTCTTCCTGCATCTCCATACCAAAGAGAGAGAGAGAGAGAGAGAGAGAGAGAGAGAGAGAGAGAGAGAGAGAGAGAGAGAGAGAGAGAGAGAGAGAGAGAGAGAGAGAGTGAGAGAAAGAGAGAGAGAGTGAGTGAGTTAGAAAGAGAGAGAAATAGAAATAGAAGGACAGAGAGAAAGAGAGAGAGAGAGAGAGAGAGAGAGAGAGAGAGAGAGAGAGAGAGAGAGAGAGAGAGAGAGAGAGAGAGAGAGAAGCTAAATTGCTTTATATTTGATATCACACCCAGTGATGATTATATTTTCCTCGTCGTTGGAAATATGTATTATTTTTCGTGATTGTCTGATAATGCGAATGATCTGTAGCGTTATGGAAAATGTAATTATGTCAGTCAGGAGGTCGAGTGTATTAAGGTGGAATGGGGATTTTATTTTGATATTTGATTAACACTGATTTAACGAGAGAGAGAGAGAGAGAGAGAGAGAGAGAGAGAGAGAGAGAGAGAGAGAGAGAGAGAGAGAGAGAGAGAGAGAGAGAGAGAGAGAGAGAGAGAGAGAGAGAGAGAGAGAGAGAGAGAGAGAGAGAGAGAGAGAGAGAGAGAGAGAGAGAGAGAGAGAGAGAGAGAGAGAGAGAGAGAGAGAGAGAGAGAGGAAGGAAGAGAAAGAGAGAGAGAAAGAGGGGTAAATGGAAATGGATAGGAATCCATATTGCATACATCCTCTATTCTTCCCCATTTTTCTTGTTGTGTCGTCACCTCTCTGTCAGCCTGTCTATCTGTCTGTTTGTTTGTCTGTCCGTCTCCTGATAGGAATGCAAATGAAATGCCTTTCGTGTCCCTAAGCAAATAGTCCCATTCCTTTTACACGCGCACAGTGCGAATTTCACCGATAACAAAGCTTACATTAGCACCTTTGTCGATCCGAGTGTCGAAGGAAAATGCTCGCACGGAATGAAAGAAACAAAGAAAGAATGAAAAAAAGGAATTCACACACAAAAAAAAAAAAAAAAATAAATAAATAAAAAATATATATACACACCGGGCAGATTGTTTCCATGAATATGGTGATTAAACAACCAATTCAACATCACTTCTGGCAATCGTGGAGGTGGATTCATTCTGACGGCCGAGTAGATGAATTCTAACGCGGGGAAATGATTAGCATTTGTCGTTGTTTGTGTTCTAAATTTGTCGACGTGAATAATCAAGGTAGTACAGGTTAATCAAGGGACATGAGGGAGGGGGGGGAGAGAGAGAAATATGAAAGTTCTAGAATACAGAAACGGGTGTTGTTAGTGATGTATATAATGATTTTTATAGATAACTATATGTGTGCTTGCCTGCGCGTCTCAACTAGATGGGGGGGGGGGGGGGGGTACGTTAGTATCTTTATGTGATCTACAGTTTATAAGTAATTCTGTGTCTTCATTATCAATCTTTACATCATGGTAGATAGCATGGCATTTTGCTTGCCTGACTGAAATGGTGAGAAACATGGTGCTTTCTCTTTTGCATATCTTACTTAAGTTTATTATGCTTTAGGTGAAGGACGAAGGCAGATAGATACATAGATATGTATATAGAGAGAGATAAAGAGACCGATAGATATATGGACAGATAGAAAGATAGATGTACAGAAAAAAACAGACAAACAGACAGGTAGACAGACAGATAGGTAAGTAGTTAGGTAGTTAGATATATATATAGGTGAAAGAGAGAGAGAGAGAGAGAGAGAGAGAGAGAGAGAGAGAGAGAGAGAGAGAGAGAGAGAGAGAGAGAGAGAGAGAGAGAGAGAGAGAGAGAGAGAGAGAGAGAGAGAGAGAGAGAGGGAGAGAGACAGAGAGAGAGAGACAGACAGACAGAGAGAGAGAGAGAAAGAGAGAGCTAGAGCTAGCTAGCTAGATAGATATAGATAGATAGATAGATAGTGAGAGATAGATAGATAAAGATATAGAAAAAGAGAGAAAGAGAGAAAAAGAAAGAAAGACACACACACACCGTATTCATTTCAGCGCAGCCCTTAAATGTTATAACATCAGGAAGTGTCAGATAGATTGGGAAGAACAACGGACAGAAGAGTGATAGAAAGAAAAATGATCAAAAGAAAGATAGATTGAATGAGATTGACTGAAAGGGCGTGGGAACCTGTAGAGGAGGATGGGAAAACATAGTCTGAAATAGAGGAAAAATGGAGAGAAGAATTGACGAAAAGTTTGAAAAAAAAGTCAAGTGAAAAAAAAAAAATATATATATGTATATGTATATATAGGGAAGAGCAAAGTCAAAAGGGTAAAGCGATGGGAAGGAAGGGAAGGAAGGGAAGGGAAATATGGAAGTATGTAAATATACACATAGATGTACTGTGTGTTCTATCTGCGCCAACATTTTCCACTCGTATCGAAGGGTTTTGTGTTCGATTCGTGTGGGTGTTAGGGAATGTGGTTATTCAAACACGGGATTAAAATGGCCTTGGGGTGAGCCAGATAGACAGATAGACAGATCGTTTTGAAAACCTTGCAGAGTTAAATCATTCCTTTGGCCTATCTTACTTTCGAAGCAACTTGAAACGTCTGATTATTATTTTTTTTTTGTATCTCGCTTTTTTTAAACCTATTTTTGTAAGTATACAAGCAGAGCTGATCAATTTTCGTGAATTTAGTCGAGTTGGGTGACAGCAGGAGTTAAGTTGATTGCGAGACCTTGTCCGTATTACTCAAAGTCGATGTCGCCAGCTAATGAAAGGAAAACACGGTCACTTGGCTCTGCAATAAAACAGATGCACACATACACGCACACACAACCACACACAACACACACACACAACAACACACACACAAACACACACTCTAACATATACACTAACACTAACACTCAGTAACACATACACCCATACACAAACACACACCCTTTCTCTCTCTTTCTCTTACTCTATCCCATTCTCCGCGTACATATGTATGCATATATGTGTATACCGAATATGTATACTATACATATATACAAATATATATATTTTTTGCCTCCACAAATGGTCTCCTAAACATAGACGCACATTGTGGAGCCTTATAATTACCATTGTTTCCATGGATTATTGTGTCCATGCATTGGTGTTTAGACTAGCAAAACGAGCGTGAACAGCAATGAAATTCACAACCCGATTTATAAACTCGATTTGCCCGTTTACTCTAGTCGTTTCCATTCTGACAGTTGACGTTGCAATTGCTATTTGAAGTTTGGCTTTATATTTCAGCCATATTGCTTTTGAATATCGTTTGTTGGATGGTTGTAATAGTGATGGTCTCTTATGTATGGCTCTGATTGTGTCATTTCTCTGTTGTTGTTTTTTTCGTTTCTTGAAGTTGCCTTGATAATTGTTTTGCAGAATTGGAATTGGATTATTAAGAATTGACTATTGAAGTATTCTTAGTTAACATGCTTTGACTCAGATAGAAATGATTTGATCGTGAAACAGCAAGCATACGAATGAAAAATCAAAACAGTAGAGTTCAAAATATTTTTATGATGGTTCTTTCTTAAAACAAACAAACTGTATTTCCATGGAAATGCGAAATGAGAGCCTTAATCAACTATAAGGAATTTTTGCATCACTTTCTTGAAGAGAAATGGAGAACGAAAGCCAAATTCCCAAATAAAGGCATTCCCATTCGACTTCCCATTGGCTGTGGAAATGTAATGCCAGTTCAGCAAATGCAAATTAGACAAAAAATAAACTACTTCTCTCTCACAACACTTTTTTTTTTGAAATGCGAATTATTTGCGGATAAGGGCAGCCATCCGAAAATATTGAAATTACCTTTTGACCTTTTCAAATGTCTGAAAAATTAGTGAAGAGGAAAAAAAAGAAAAAAAAGAGAGGGGATATATTTGGCATTAATCTTAATCAAGGTAACTCTAACATCATTAAATCAAGGAATGACGTTGCTTCGCCGGAAATGTATATAACGCAATTATGGAAAGAAATGTCAAGAAGAAATATCATAAATTCATATATATATATATAATCCGCGTCATGTCCCCCACGGGAGCAAGAAAGATATCGTTAATGAAATACATATCAATTCTTATGCAAGTTTATCACGTCATTTTTCTGAATGTTTAAGCTATTGAGAGCGCTATTAATTCCTTTTCACCGCGATGTTTCAGATCAGCTAATCTTTTCTTACATAATAATTTTATTACCCATGCGGTGAGTATCTTTTTAAATGTCATGGTATATTTTCCTTTTCAGATACTGTTGTATTAGTGTTACCTTTTTCACGCAGAGGACTTCCAGTGTGATTTTTTTTTGTGTGTGTGTGAGAACGGAGGTCTGTTTACTTAATGTTGCCTATCTTGCACGGTTGCAATTATGGACCTTTTAATGCAAGAGAAACAAGATGCCCTCCTCCTCCCCCCCCCTCTCTCAAAACAAGAAAATAAGACACGTAAAGGAAACGCATTTTACTGTGAATAGACAGAGACGAACATAATTTCGGGAAAGCAAAGGGTGAGAACTCAGGTGTAAAAAAAAAAAAAAAAAAAAAAAAAAAAAAAAAAAAAAAAAAAAAAAAAAAAAAAAAAAAAAAAAAAAAAAAATGAAGAGGGGCGCAGACCACAAGTTGACGAAGAGGAATAAGGAGAGAAGAAAGCCGTGAAAAGGGAAGGGAAATGAAAGAGAGCGCAAGAATATATCACAAGGAGAGTAAAATAGAGTATAGTTGACGCGTATGGTATTTCTGAGGAAATAATAATAAGGAAGGGAAGATGATAAAGATGTAACAGAAGAAAAAGACACAGAACAGGAGAGAAAGAGATTGAGAGAAAGAAGGGGGAAAAACAAGAAAGGATATAGAGGTGAAGGGGAGGGGGGAGGAGGAGTAATCTGAAAGGATTATCAAAAGGACCCTCAGAGGAGAGAGATATAGAGATATACCGAGACAGAGAGATAGAAAGATATAGAAATAGATAGATAAAGAGATAGATAGATAGAGAAAAAGAGAGCGAGTAACGGAGAAAGAGAGAGAGAGAGAGAGAGAGAGAGAGAGACAGACAGACAGACAGACAGAGAGAGATTGAGAGAGAGGACGACAGACAGATAAGGTAGATAGAGCGGCCCATCATCACAGCCAACTCTATAATCTCATCATAGACCTTGAAGATGGAGAGGGATTACCTTCCTATCCAATTAACACCTTGAAGTGACCTTCGCGAAGACAGACAAAAAAGACGGAGATAGATAGATAGATAGAGAAGGGCGGAGAGTGAGAGGGTGGAAAACAATGGAGATTTTTAAGATAGATGATATTTTGGTCTGTTAGATATATTGACAATGAGAGAGAGAGAGGGAGAGAGAGAAAGAGGGAGAGAAAGAAAGAGAGAGAGGAAGAGAGAGAGAGAAAGAGAGAGAAAGAGAGAGAGAGAAAGAGAGAGCAGAGAGAGAGAGAGAGAGAGAGAGAGAAAGAGAGAGAGAGAGAGAGAGAGAAAGAGAGAGAGAGAAAGAGAGAGAGAGAAAAGAGAGAGAGAGAGAAAAAGAGAGAGACAAAGAGAGCGAAAGAACCGAAGACTGAGAAAGAGAGCGAGAGAAAGATTGCGATGATGCAGAAAGACTAAGAGAGTACAGTAAGAGCCAGAAAGGACCAGGGGCTTTGATCGTGGTTTGCCAAGCCCTTTGTGACCCCCAACACACCAAGAGCTCTCAGAATAGCTGGTCTCTCGCGGGAACAGAGGCCGCAGAGCATCGACGTGGGCTCGCATGATCTGCATATGATGGATTTTCAATGTTTCTTCGACAGCTTCGAGATGAGACAAGAAAAAGACCTATGAATATTGAGATGGGCAACCATACAATAAGATCTGTCATGTTATCTATCATCGGTTCTCTTATTTGTATTAGATTTATTATCCTTCTCTTATTTATCTATTCTTGTATTGAGTACGATATAAGGTCATTGCTCGATAGTGAAACGTCTGGATCTCCTTTGTGAAACAAATGCGAAAACGTGTCTCCTTATTATATCAAAGTTGACAGAATAGGATTATGAATACAATAGTAAACACCCCCCAATTCTCTCTCTTTATCTACACAAAAACCAAAAAACAAGAGAAAATATCCAGTCTTTAAAGAAAGAGTGCCAGGTAGGCAGCGCTTGCACACCTGCCAGGACCGCACGAACTCTCCAAGTATGATTTAGCGGCAGAAACTTGTAAACAAACGCAGATGTTTACCTAAACACGGAGAGTCCCGCGGCGGCGTGTGTGGAGATCGAGGCAGTCGATGTTGACGCAGTGGCAGCGCTGTCGATGTTCCCATTGGTTTACCACTGTCAAATGAGCCTTCGCGACGTTGCTGGATGTGGAATCGGCTCATATGGAGAGCGGAATGGTAGAGCGGGAGAAGGGAAGGGAAGAGGGAGGGGAGGAGGGAGGGGAGGAGGGAGGGGATGGGAAGAGGGAGGGGAGGACGGAGGGGAAGGGAAGAGGGATGGGAAGAGGGGAGGAGGGGAGGAGGGAGGGGATGGGAAGAGGGAGGGGAGGAGGGAGGGGATGGGAGGACGGGAGAAGGATAGGTAAGGAAGGAGGGAGGGTAAGGGAGAAGGGAAATGGTGGGGATGAGGGATGGGGGTGGTGTTGAAGGTATCTATTATGAATGATGCTCAAATGGGCGTTCTCATCCCATTCTAAGAAGCGAAGGCAAGAGGAGGGAACGTTGCCTTCGCTGTGACCTTTCTTTTTCTGCTTCTTGTTCTTTTCGTACTTTTTTCTGCTTAACATTACTTATCGTTTGTTGGGATTACAACGGATAATTACTACGGGTATAATAACCTTACTTAAGAACGTGACAGTGAATATGATAAAATCAGTCATAGCGTGAGGAGAAGGATGATTTCATAGCATGTTGATGAATCTTAGATTTACGATAGTGTTGCATGTTTCCTGTAAATGGATGCAAAGGGAATGAAAGAGAGAGAGAGAGAGAGAGAAAGAGGGAGAGAAGAGAGAGAGAGAGGGGATGAAAGAGAGAGAAAGAGAGATAGAGAGAGAGAGAGAGAGAGAGAGAGAGAGAGAGAGAGAGAGAGAGAGAGAGAGAGAGAGAGAGAGAGAGAGAGAGAGAGCGAAAGTGAGAGAGATAGAGAGAGAGTGCAAGAGAATGAGAGAAAGAAAGAGAGAGAGAGAGAAAAGCTGGAAAGTGGTAGAGAGATAAAAATGACAAAAAAATAAACAAGCACACAAAGAAAAAAAGCAAAAGACAAAAGCAAAGACGCCGGAGATAAGAGGCAAGATCGAACCTCACATCGGTGGAAGGTAATCCAAGGAGGAAGAAAGCGACTCTAAGCATGGCAAGGGGTTTAGCTGAGAGTCTCTTTTACAAACTCGCACTTGAGCCTCGGGGAAACTCCGGATTAAATGACCATTGTCGTTGGGTCAAAACACGGAAAAAAGTACCACGAATCTGGCAGTGAATGGACTGCCTAGGGGCTTGCAATATGCGAAAGTGCAGATCCGCCACTTCCGTTGCAAGACCTTACTGTGGATAGTTACAATAATAATTGTTTATGTTGTTCGTTTGTGAGGCTGTATGTATATCTGATCATGCAGCAGCCGAGGTAGGATGTGGAATGCATTTTGCTTGTTGATTTATTGTTATGAATAAGATGATATTGATAAGAAACTATCTTCTAATCCCCTTTAATATGTGTGACCAAAATATCATAAAAGTCAACAAGGATATTGGTTCTGAGATACACCGACTCATCCCCAACAAACTACACCATTTCCCTGAAGCTCGCCGAGAGCAAAGATCATACTATCGCCCACATGATATACGGGGAACAGCATATCACATCACCTTCTAAGTGGCTATACGCAAGACGGAGAGCCCACAAGACGTCATCTTAAGGCTTACAATTCTTGAGTTACTTTCTCTTACCTGCTTTATCACCCACGGCCTTTTCCTTCCTTCCCTCTGCCCTGAATTACATGTGCTTATTCTCTTCCTTAGCCAATTTGGCCATTTGTCTTTCCCCATCCCTCTATCCTCTCCTCTTCCCCTTTTGACACCTATTGCTACATCCCCGTCTTCCCCTCTTACACCCATTTCCCTCCCCCCTTTCAACCCCCTACCCCTCCCACATATCTTTACCCTTCCCAATCCCCTTTCCCTTCCCAGTCCCCTCTATCCATCCGAATCCCCTCTCCCTATCCACTCCCCAATCTGTCCCCCTTCCAGTCCCCTCCCGCCCCCCCCCCCCCTTCCTTTGCCCTCCCACGCCGAGTCTACAGCCGAGGTCACGTTCCTCAAATCGCCGAGACATTAACCTTAGCCATGACTCTTACCTCTCGAGGGTCCTGCTTTGGTAAGGAGGTTAGATGGCTGTCTATTTGTTTCCTCCCTTCGCCAGTTAACGCCCTTGATAACCTGTGGATGATGACTGATCGCCCTGGTGTGAGGAGGAGAAGGCATGTGGAAGCGTGGGAGGGAGGGGAAGAGAGAGAGAGAGAGAGGATAGTGTAATATATATATATATATATATATATATATATATATATATATATATATATATATATATATATATGTATATATGTATACAAGTAGATAGATAGATAGATAAGGAGAAAAGAGATAGATAGATAGACAGGTAAATAAAGAGAAAATGAGAGTGAGAGTGAGAGAGAAAGAAAGAGAAAGAGAAAGAGAAAAAGAGAGAAAGAGAGAGGAAAAGCTGGAACGGGGTAGAGAGATTGTGAAAAAAGAGAGAGATACATAGATATATAAACAGGGATAGGACGAGAAGGAGAGAGAGAGAGAGAGAGAGAGAGAGAGAGAGAGAGAGAGAGAGAGAGAGAGAGAGAGAGAGAGAGAGAGAGAGAGAGAGAGAGAGAGAGAGAGAAACAATCAGATCCCCTCGAGCTCCTTAAAAATGTACAAAACTCAAATTATATTCTAACGACGTCATGTCTTTAATGGAAAGACAGATATCGATTTCTCTTACTGTAGGGCACCTGTTGTATCTAAATCTCACGCGTGATTCGAAACTGCAAGTAACTGAAAACCTACACTTTACGATTATAGTATAAGAGTAATATAATTTTCATCAAAAAGTTTGCAAGAAGCATATATAATATTTTCAAGTGTGCAAAAAATAATCCATAGAAAATAAAATGAACGACACTGATTCAGGAAAATAAAAGAAAAAGGAGAGAAAAAGATGTCCATAGTTTTCTAGTGTGAAAAAAAGCCTGCGAGACCCATTTTTGATATTAACAAACGCTTAGACTATTGCCTTCTTGATTTGCATAATGTTTTGCCTCCGTAGTAAGCGAGTCGTGCGCTTGTGATTGCGTTCAAGTTGAAAGCGCATTCATGACTGCTCCTTAGAGACATGAATTTATTTTGAGGATTATAGTTTCTTTTTTTCTTCATTCTTTTTATATTGTGATTTTTCTTGCTATTGTTATAAGAGTCGAAGTTGGCTTTTACATCGGGTGTAAAGTCTGTTCTAAGTCTTAAAAGTTAGTGCACGGTTTATTATATCTATGTAACGTTGTAAGTAAACAATAAAAAAGAAAATCTACTGAACACTACTGTGATATGGAATATGGGAATACAGTTATCTTCACAGTAGAAGTAACTCAGGGATCTGGCTGGGTAAGTCCAGAGGAGGGAGCGAGGAATTGTTATATATTTTGAGTGGTTTCTCTGGCTGGAGTGTGAAATCAGATTTTGAACTTATTTTCAATTTAAGCTATAAACATACTTGAGAGAAATGAGCTTTCTTTTCAAAGAATGATGAGATCATATTCATGTGTGTGAGGTGTCTTGTGTGACTAAAAACAAAAACCTATATCAGAATGTCATGCAAAAGTATAAATACCTAATAGTAATCCAATTTACTTGAAATGCAGTATCTGCAACTATTTTAACTTTCGGTAATCGCCTCATGATACCCCCCCCCCTTTTCTATTCCCTCGAAATAGGAAAGCATAAATGCTGCACATGACTGGATATGTGAAATGGACCAAATGCTCCATTCGACGTACGAATCTGATCGTCTCAATGGCTATGCTCCGCCTATAGTGTTGATGAAGGTATTCGCTTCCTAGGAAATCGAATAACATGTTGTGTATAACCGTAAGAGATGAGAGAGACTGGGTTATCGACTGTGGTCATGCTTATTCTAGGATTGTGTTTTTGAAATGAAAATATTACCAGACGAGGTAATGATAGTGAAGATAGGAAAAATAAACATACTTGCTCTCTTTTCTGTCGAGAGAGTGAGAGAAAGTAGGGGGGAAGAGATGGACAAATAGATAGTTAGAAAGTTAGATAGACACTTTTCTTCTAAGACTACTGCATATGATAATAAATTACAAGGCTTAAATCACATCGCAACTTCCAGGCAGTGATAGAGATGTATTGTCCCGTTGTGGGCGGAGTCGACACTTTAAATCTCCGCGCTGGAACTGCGATAAATTCTTAAATCTCTTAGAAGCTTCATTATGTTTCTTGTCACTCTTTAACTGTATCGGTAGTGCTAGGAGACTACCTACCTTCTGAAGGTAGATGGATAGATGAGGCAAATGCTTTTATTAGATATAGAAAGATAGAGAAAGAGAGGAGCGACGGAAATATATATGGTTCATTAGAAAGAAAATTGATAAGCTGGTAAATCAGGAACAACGGGGAAGAAAGCCTTAGATATGTCAATAACAACATACAAAAACCGTTGATAAGCGTAAGAGCAGATCGATAGCGAGATAAATAGACTGACATACTGAAATAGAGAGGAGACGATCAAAGACGTGTGCAGGACATATTAATTACAGTCCCTGTGGCATGGCACCGTCGCTCGGACACCCAATTAAGATATTATTCTCAGCATCCTGTAATTGTCTTGATGTAGCTTCATCATCATGTGATGTGATGGTGTGTAATCTTTGTAATCTTTGGGGATTTATTATTGTTGAGAATATTGAAATTTGGATCGACTTGTTTGCTTTATTACACATTATTTTTTTCAGTAATGTATGGGTAGTATTAAATTATTTCTATACTGTATATTCTGTATTTCTGACGATGATACAATATAGAATATATACATTGGTCTCCAAATCAAGCAATATCTATGATTTCCGCCTCAAAAGATTTCCATTGGATGTTCCTCGTTTTTCCTGCAAGTTCTTTCGCAACGTGAGGAAACGACCTAAAACCACGGGGTCGCCGCTTAAATGGTTTTTACTTCATGCTGACACCGTGATCGAAAAACTTTTCGGTTCCAAACTTTATTGAATAAGAATAAGATAAAAGAAGAAGAGGTGTATGGAATTCAACACGCTCGGAGGGGGAACTAGAGGGAAAATACAATAACAGCATCACTCTAATTTTTTTTTTATAAACCATAACGGGGAAGAATTTTTATATAATTTTTTTTTTCTCTTCTTTGTTTGATATGACTGTCCTCTGCAACCAAAGAATGCAGCAGAAACATTCTCCCGCAAAAGCATGCAACCTTAATTCTATAAATTCTCGGCTGGCTTGATAAGATGAAATAAGTTGGAGAACGCGTTAACTTCCTATGCTTTGTCATAGTTAAATGTGGCTTCAGAATCCCGCAGACTTTAACATATTTTCTGGGATGATTATACACTAATATTTTACCTACATATATATACATAGATATACATATATTTATATATATTTTTTTGCATGTATATTTATATATGTATATACTCTTCTTGCCTAGTTTGAATTATATATAATATACTTTAACATAATAGCTAACTAAGCTTTATAGCAGCAATTATTTTCGTTGACCATCTCGTTATGGAATTGTCATCAAAACATAATTTTGAGCACGTGAAAAGATGTCAAAATCTTCTCTTAATTTTCAGAAAACACAGCTAAGAATAGATTGCAGTGTATTTTATCTTCGTTTTATCTGATACTATTTTACTGTTATTACAATTATTTTGTTGTTCATTTCTGTTATCACTACTATCAATGTTTTTTTATCATCATCGTTATCATATATAATATATGATATCAATATCATCACCAATAGTACCCTCATCATCACCATTACCATAAACATTATCATCATCATCATCACCCTTGTTATTTTCCTTCCCATAATTTTGCTATCGGCTAGTAACATCATCAATTTTTTTTTATGTCTTCCCGCACAGTACTTTGGTTTCCATGATTAGATGGTTGACAAACAAGTAATTTACATAAGATTTCTGAATGATCTATGTATACTGGCCATTTGATTTGGTATTATCACTATCAATCAAAGGAAAAGTGACATCTTATATTCTCATTCTTGATAGTTCTCTGTGTGCCTTTATTCACTATTACATGACGAGTGAAGGCTAGTCGAGGCATTTACTAAATGTTCATAAAAGAACACTTGATGGAATATAACCCCTAAAAATCGCCGTAAATGTCATCATTTGTTGCAAGGTTATCCAATTAGCATCTATTAATCGCTTACCTGATGGCCTCCAATAAACCAATTAAGTATGTGGAGTAATTCCCTTTTTTCTAACGCATGTGGAGATGGAAACCGATTGCTTTTATTAGCGTGTTCTTTCGTGTGTTTTTTTTAAGAAAGAGAAAAATGGCTAAATCTGTTCAAATATGTAAGCTAGGATACTACTCAGTGCATGAGAAATAAAAGACGATCAGAATTTTAAAAGAGGATAGATTTTGCGTAGAACAGAATTACAGACAGACTTCCAAAGCGGGTGTAGGACGTGACTTGGAAAAGTTCTCGAAGGTTGAATATCGATTGAGGTGAAAGCAAGAATTCTTGTCGATGCTTGTTCATTACTGTTGATTGCACACTTATGAGGAAGAGAAAATACGAAGGAAAAGGAGGAAGAAGGACAGGGAAAAGGAATAAGAGATGAGAAAGAAGGAGGAGAGAAAGAAGAAAAGAGAATAGACAAAAGAAGAGGGAAGGAAAATGGAAGATAAAAAAAAGAAGAGAAGAAATGGGGATAGAAAGATAAAGAAGAGAAAGGAGCAGACATGAGAAGGAATAGAAGGAGAATAGAAATAGAAGAAGAAAAAAGTAAAAGAGGACTCGCACGTATCCTTCAGTTTGTGATTACGAGAGGAAACACTACTTGCTTCTCACAATGCCGTGTAACATAAACATGCAATGAGTTCTTGCCTTGCTCGAGTTGACATCTTCACGTCTCCATTTTAAGCCGAGTTCGTAGTCTTTAATTTTTCTATTTTATTCGTCAATGCTGCAGTGATTTCGGTTGCTGACGATGTATATATTTTTTCCAACATCCAGTGAATTCGGAAAGTGAATATTTACGCGTCTCCACGTGCACTATTTTTTTTGATTGCTGGGCGGGGAAATCCAATCAAAACTGCACCAAGTTGTGGGATAAAGAGTCCATTTTTGAGTTGTTATCCGTCGGTGAACAAGAATCACGCGAGTGTAAATGAACAAGTGGACAAGAACGAGTGTGGGCTGTGCAAGAACGGGGGCGTGGGCGGGTAAAGTAGGAAAGGGGACTGAGGGGAGTATTCATACGGCTTTCATATAAAGTAAGTACAGAGGACAGAGTACGTATTCATGCAGTTCTCCCTCCCTTAATCACATAATACACGATCTCTGATAGATTTCAGATTCTATGGAAAGGTTTGTATGTGAGAATTAATGTATTAAGAGAAGCCGCTTTACCTTTGGGGGAAACCAAGACACAGTTTAGTTATTTCGAAGAACACAATTGTCATCATGAATCCCACCTACTTGTTTAATTTCGAAGGAAGTATATTGATCTACGTGAATTGTTCTTCGTGTAATGTATAAAAATTCAGATATCAACGGTAATGAACGCAAGTAGAGTGACATAAGTACTGTGCAAAATTTAGAGTTAATAATAAGCACAAACTCTAGGGCCAATGATAAAATGAGACAGCCCTTAGTAAAGGACGGAATCCAATACGAAGATAAGTGTTTTAAAAGGCAAGAAGAAGGTTATCGCGGAGGTGAAAGACACGGGAAATGTAAAGGACAAAACTTCTCCATGCCCAGAAGGGGTGTGCTAGACATCAGCCCGCAGGAAAAAGGAAAAATTGTGCTATTCGCCAACTGAGTGTTAAAAGACGTGCTACAAATGCAAATAAGAGAGGAAAACGTTTTACATATCTAAGAAACCAGTATATCAATTGGAAAAAAATACATACATATATATATATATATATATATATATATATATATATATATATATATATATATATATATATACATACATACATACATATATATATATATATATATATATATATATATATATATATATATATATATATATATATATATATAAATCAGGATTTTATGGAAACATTTGAGTTCACCTAAGGAAATCGTTCAATTAAAGAATTGTTCAATTTAGAACTATACTCTAAAAACGTAAATCCGATTAGAATAAATGCTGTCCAATTATCATTACAATAAGGACTAAAAAAAAACAATCCTCATGTTAGAGGTTCTATTTGAAAAGTGATAAAATTCACTTCATCACCATAATGAAGAGGCAGCTACCGATAATGAAGCTATAGTTGTGAATTAAACTCTAATAAATAAGAGAATTGTACCTCAATAGAAGTGATAGGAAGGTGGGAGAAGGAGAGAGAGAGGTAGATAGATAAGTAAACAGAGAGAGAGAGAGAGAGAGAGAGAGAGAGAGAGAGAGAGAGAGAGAGAGAGAAAGAGAAAGAGAGAAAGAAAGAAAGAAAGAAAGAAAAAAAACAAAATCAAGAGATGAACGCACAATAAACACAACCAACACTAAACACCTCCCAAGAAAAACAAAACAAAACACAAAAACACCAGTCGTAGTCATCAGACCTTGAGTGTTGCTGCCACTTATCCACGGCCACTGATGAGAGAAACTTCCAGGCTTCTTTAAGTCTTAACCAGAGCGACTAAATGGATTAGAAACGTTTAATGACTGGCTCGATAATCACCGCCCAGGTAGGTCAGCAAGACGTTCGTGGCAACGTCTAATCTTCGCCGTTCCTTCTTCGCCGTTCTCGTGTGTTATCCTGTCCCTCTCTCTTTTGTGGCGTCCTCGATGGCACTCGGTGGTGAGTGTGAGTTTAGGTCATTATTGCTTTGTTTTATGTTTGAGTGAGTTTATGATCGCTATATCTATTTTTCTGTGACACATTTACTTTTGTCTTGAAAGCTTCGTTCGGAGAGAGAGCGAGATCGAGAGCGAGAGCAAGAGTGAAAGAGAGAGAGAGAGAGAGAGAGAGAGAGAGAGAGAGAGAGAGAGAGAGAGAGAGAGAGAGAGAGAGAGAGAGAGAGAGAGAGAGAGAGAGAGAGAGAGAGAGAGAGAGAGAGAGAGAGAGAGAGAGAGAGAGAGAAGGAGAAGACGGGGAATATAAAATTAAAACTTCTCAAGGAAAATAACACACGCTCACAAAAAATAGAATGCTATATATGAAAATATACTTTTCATTTTTAAATATTTGGTTAAGGATTATCTTTTTCTTCACATACTTAAATGAAAGAAGGTGTACATTATGTACGAGTTCCATTTTAATAATTTGCAAATAGTCGTATCAACCTGTAAAGCTTACTTTTGATAGATTTCAGTATGCTATAATTATAACATAACTCTTCCGCATAAGAAGTCATTATCAGACTCATTAGATATTCACCAGTTCATTTTCTCTCTCCCTCTCTTTATTTATCTTTTCCTTATTTTCTTTATCCGACTTTCGTGCTCACTTTATGACCGGGTGTTCACATAAACCATCTGGAACGTTGCATATAATTTCGAGAGGAAAATTGTCTTTCCTATGAGCAACAGTGAGAGAGAGAAACGTCGGGGACCTTTATAAATCGGTGTATCTATTATTATTATTATCATTATCATTAATCTGATTTTCACTCTTTTTATTGTTACTAGGAGCAGTAGCACTGTTTTGCTGTCATTATCATCATTATTGATATGATTCTTATTGTCATTAGCATTATTTTTATTACGATAATCATTATCAATACTATTGTCATTAATATCAATTGCTATCATTATCACTTATCCCCATCATCAAACCTTGCCACAGCCTGACCGATTCTCTATATAAATTTAACCACCCAAAAAAAAAAAAAAAAAAAAAAAAAATATATATATATATATATTTCCTGAAAAACAGACTCAAGATCCATGTCTGACTTCCGCCAACCCTTTTTAAACTAAGCATTAAAAATTAAACCATGAAAAGCACATGAATTATTAAACAGCCACATAACAATAGACAAGAACTTGCGTGTTAAAGACCCACGTTCCTGCTGCTCCAGGTACCTCAACCCCTTCAAGCGGTTTCGTGTCGGTCCCCAAGAGGCAGAGGTAGTCGTCTCTTAACTGCTAATGCGTATGTGAATTTGTGTGTGTGTGTGTGTGTAAGTGTGTGTGTGTGTGTGTGTGTGTAAGTGTGTGTATGTGTGTGTCTGTGAGTAAGTGTGTGTGTGTGTGTCTGTGAGTAAGTGTGTGTGTGTGTGTGTGTGTGTGTATGTGTGTGTCTGTGAGTAAGTGTGTGTGTGTGTGTGTGAGTAAGTGTGTGTGTGTGTGTGTGTAAGTGTGTGTGTGTAAATGAGCGCGCGCGCGCGTGTGTGTGTGTGTGTGTGTGGTGGATGTGTATGTGTATGTTGGTATATGTTAGTGTATGTGTGCGTGTATGCTTATCTGTGTCTATATGTGTCAGTGCATTCAATTTCTATTTAGTGTGCCGGTATCAAGTAGAGTGCGTGAAGTGGCAGTGGCATCTACAGCCCACGCTCCCTCAGTACAGAGCCGTTATTTAAGTAAGCTTATATTCCTCAATACAATTCTGCAGTCGCTTTATTACTAAAGAGCAGTTACCAATCAGATTTCAATATCAGGTGATATTATTGCTTTCGTCATTAATATCTATTAATATCTACTGAGTTATACTTTTATCTGAATATTTAACTATATTTGAACTTCAACATCCAATGTATTAGAAACATGGGAAATTATATATATATGTATGTATATATACATATACGTACACATGTATATATATATATATATATATATATATATATATATATATATATATATATATATATATATGTGTGTGTGTGTGTGTGTGTGTGTGTGTGTGTGTGTGTGTGTGAGTGTGTGTGAATAAATAGATAAATATGTAATTACAGATTATTGCATTAATGCATATATGTACACGTATACAACACATTAACAATGATGCGTTCTGCCACACCTATTACCAGAACGCCTTTTCTGAATCAACTCGTTTACGCACAAGAACTATTCATTCGGCTAAACCTGAAAACCAGTCAGTAGAAAGCAATAGAGCTATAATTCCTTGTATTGCGTCCAATGTTTTAATGTCATCGTTTACTAGTCTCGTCTTGTACACAATAACGTCTATTTGTAGTTTGTAAGTTATGGCTCTCGTTTGTCGATGCTGCTGTGTGACTGTGGCTCGAGCGATATTAGGAAATTTGTTGCCGTTTCTTTGCCTCTTTATACCGGGGGGGGTTTAGCTAATTTGATATAGACTGGATGACGATGATATATTTCTGAAATGATAAGCTGAAGTTTTGGGTATTTCGTGTTAAATATATTTTTTGAGCTATATTTGGATGCGTGGGAATCTTGAAACTCGAGTAGGTTAGATAGAGATAGAAAGGAAGAAAGAGAGAGAGAGAGAGAGAGAGAGAGAGAGAGAGAGAGAGAGAGAGAGAGAGAGAGAGAGAGAGAGAGAGAGAGAGAGAGAGAGAGAGAGAGAGAGATAATCTGCATATATTTACAAGCTGATAAAGACAGTTCCTCTTCCATCAAGGGTAAAATACTATAATAATCACAAACATCCACAAGGTTTCGAGTAAGTTTCAACAAAAATATATATCCTAATGCAATAATAACTTCTGCGTTTGGCAGTGTGTTAGAAGCAGTAGACCAACAACGCTTGAAGACGATGGTACCTTCTACTGTTGCATTACAAACTTAGATGAAACGGGGAAAAAAGAAGGGGACAAAGCCTAATAAAAAAGAAAAAGAAAATGCTGTTGAAGCGTCCGCAATATATAGAATCTTTTGCAATCACGGTTGGAAAGTATGTCTCGTTACGACATCTTGTTGAATTATTGTTTATTGGCGTTTTAATCTTATTGCATTATTCTTCTGTATACTGCAATTTACTTTTCCTTTGGTTTGTTATTGTATTTTTCTCCTTACTTTCAGTTTAGTTGATTTTTTTTTACAAGTCACTGTGGATTCTTTTGTCTGGACGGGAGTGACATATCTTACTCGATTTCGCCTTAAATAGAATATTTTGTGTTGATGTTAAGCTCATTATTCAGATTTGACGGGTTGTGTATAATGCAGCGCGCTTCATGTCTTAATAACAAGTGAACAATTATATAAAATGAGAGTGAAGTGAAACGTTGTCAGAGGAAGGACTATGCTTTGTCTGTGCAATCAAAAACCAAAAAATAAAAAAAACAAAACGAACAAACAAAAAACCACTTGAAACACATTTTGGAGATATGCAAACAAACGGTGAACAAGAAAAGGAAAAGTGACTAAAGAGTTTTAATGTTTCTCTATGTACAACATCTCCTATCCATCGAATCCATGAAAATAACTAAAAATCATTACTCTTGGCGATAATCTAAGAAAAAAAGGAGAGAAATAAAACGAGATACAGGTTAACAATGAACAATTCTAAGCAAACTAACGATCTTAAATGTCCTAGAAGATAAACACAAAATCCCTTGTATTTCCGATCTTCGGGTGTACAGTCTCTATGTAAAAAGTTTGACGAAATGGCCTTTACATATATGGGTCTGTATCGGAGAAGACTTATTAGTTGACACGTGAATATTGCTTTATTGCTATCATCATAATCATTGCTATTGTATTATTATTGTTATCATTATTACTGTTGTCATTATTATCATTATGATTTTCCTCATCTTAATTATTATTATCGTTGCTATCTTTACGATTTTCCTCATCTTAAATATCGTTATTGTTATCAATATCATTGTTATTATTATCCTTATTGCTATTACTTTTATTATCATCATCATTATCATCATTATTATCATTATAGTTATTATTATCTTATACTCTTTCTTATTATTACATTATTATCATCTTTATTACCATTCGGCTTCACTTACTTGGTTTTTATCCTTACGATTCCCAGAAAGTGCAGGGAAAGTGAATTTAAAAAAGTAAGATTTCTTAAAATTTTACATTTGTTTTTTCTTCTGATACTGTTTTTAATTTTTACATTTTAAGTGGAGGCTGAAGTTCATAATTTACCATAGATACATTTTTTTTATACATCAGTCAATATGTAATTAAGGCGAAGACATAAGTAAAGTCTGTATCTCTATATACTTCTATCTCTACACACGACGCTGTCAAATAATGTCTAACATATTTTCACACCGTAATGTATAACATATCTAAAATACTTACTTATTACCTCTTCAGAAAGCATAATAAACAGAACACCTACTATACACTGAATACCAAATTATCATCAAAAATATTGTTGAACAGATTAAAAGACATCTATTCCGTCGTGATGTTTTGGATGAATAAGTCACGCTTGGAGATCCGGATGCGAGATTAAGCTAAACATCAGTGGGTTTTCGATGGTATCCTTTTAAGCTATTTCAAGATCTCTTATAGATAACAAGGAGAGGTGATATATCTATCTGTGTATCTATTTATCTATCAGTCTTCTCTCTGTGTCTATATCTTATCTTACTTATCATACTCTGACGTTTAGCTTGCGATAAACTATCATTATTTATTTTATATCTACTAATGCATTTTAGCTTTATTTTTTTTACAAGATTTTAGCTTTTCTGTTATTGTTTTTTGGTGCAAATTTACCGTAGACGAAAGCTTATTTGCATTTCATACTCAAATATCTTTTTATATCACATTTCATCCCAATGTAATTGAACATTCATTTCGAAATTACGTTCCTGTGACATAGGGTGTATCATTAACTTTTATATTGAAAAAAAATGTAGTTAATTGGGCTACTTTATTAAAAATGTCATCTTTGAAAAGTTTCGCCTTTGTCTTTCGATCTAAGCACAAGACATGTTCCTCACTTTTATTTCATTTTATTATTTTTTTCTCGAAAGTTTAATTCAATTTCGTGATAGCGTGATATTCCTGTGACTCTTCTGCTCTTCTCACGATTGTACTCTCCGCAATAAGCATCCAATATATATATATATATATATATATATATATATATATATATATATATATTTATTTATTTATATATATTATATTTTTGTCAACTCTGAACTGTGGACAGGAATGGGAGTCGCGGTATCGCTCATAGATTCAGGGATGTAAATCACTGCGGGGGAAAAAACGAAAGAAGGAAGAAGCCGAAGAAGAAAAAGTGAAACCTCGCGATTGGCAATTCAAATATTCAGACAGCAGGTGCCGCCGGATATATCCTCAAGTTTGTCATTTTACGAAATAGTGAATTTTATCATGCTATCTATCTATTTATGCATATATATATATTTTTTTCTCTAGGCATATCATATTGGAAATGGATATCCTAAGCAGAAAGCGGCAGCAAGGAAAAGTAGATAGGGATACTTGAAGACATCCATACACATATCCACACGCTGCCACATTGTCCTAACACACACACACGCACACACACACACACACACAAACACACACACACACACACACACACACACACACAAACACACACACACAAGCACACACACATACACACATCCACCAACAGAAGTCGGAGAAGAAGGTTATGGAAGGAAAACTGACACTAAAAAGTAAATTGATATTTACAAAAAAATCCTGTTTTTTTCTTAGTCTCCTTCTATGTTTTCAGTTCTATTTTCCTCCAAATCTACCACTATCACACGAGTCCATTCTATATGTATATATATATATATATATATATATATATATATATATATATATATATATATATATAGTTGTGTTGTTGATATTTCTTTTGGCGGAATGAAACGAAGATTAACTATCTGTCGGTGTAAGGGACGGGATTCGATGTAGGTGGAAAGGAGAAAAGAGATGAAGAAAGAGAAGAAAGTGAAACTTGATGAAAATAATTAGAATAAGAAAAGGAATTTACAGCAATTTAAGGATAAGGAAAGATAGGATGCAAAAAGAAGGGAAGAAAAAAGTAAGAAAAAAATAATGAAAGAAAAAAAGGATAATAGAATGTGATGGAAAAAAGGGAAAAGGCAAATGTGACGAAAAGAAAGAAAGAAAGCAAGAAAAGATGGTAAGTACAGCAAGATAATATTAAGAAAAAAGGCAAAAAACCGAAGAAAAAAGGCACGAAGACAAAGAAGAAAAGAGAGAAAAAAAGAAAAGAAAAATAATAAGGAAGCCAAATGAAAAACAACAACAACATCTATATACATAAGGTGCTTCATTACGGACCAGTTCTTGAGGCCGCAACCACAATGGGAATGTCCCTCCGCAACAAAGGCTACGGCCTAACAATTCCTTTCTAAAATGCCGCCTAGAACGGTCTGATACAACTGTATTTCTTGCTGGACATTTGCATATTTATGACTGCTGTTTGAATGCGTAATTTCTCACAAGCTCATATGAGTGGGGTAGTGTAAGAATGTGTGTGTGTGTAAAAGTATGTGTGTGTGAGTGTGTGTGTGTGTGTGTGTGTGTGTGTGTGTGTGTATGTGTGTGTGTGTGTGTGTAACGATGCATGTATGGATATGTGTATATCTGTGTATGTGCTTATATGTGTGTGTATATGGGCGTGGCGGTTGTACTGTGAGTTATCATCCTAATATCTGCTATTGAATTTCTCATTTAAGTTAAAATTCAAATCTATCAATATGAGAAAGACTCGGACAAATTTGATTTGAACTTTCAGGCTTAACAGAGGTATTGTACTTAGAATTATCTTTAGAAAGCTGATGTATGCAGGTGGAATATATTTGATTGAATCAAATCTAGTGTGAATGTTGTATATTTGGATAAAATCCCCTCGGATAATCACAAACGAAGTTATGGTGTATAGATGATTTCTAGATAGATATATAGATAGAAAACATATAATAAATAGACAAATTAAAGGACTCATCCCACGTCTTGCATATGACTTTCCTGTCGTTTTTTAAAGTGAAAGACCACCGTTAAGATCTGAAGTCCTAATGGAAGAAACAATAATAAGCGTTCTTCACCAGCCGGTATAGTGTAATGGTGACATATTACGACGTATAGATTATGATCTCGCCGCTATATCTTCGGCATCAAATGATTCCCTAGTAGTTTGTCGTCTTATATTCAATCCTCGTCTGTGATTTTGTTTTGTTTAGCTTGACTGATATTCTTTTACCGCTGACATTAACTCGGGGATTCGTGATGATAACTTGTTCCTTTGTTACAGGGGATAGTTTAAAGTTCTAATGAACTGTTTGCTAGTTTTCCGTTGCTCATTCTGGCCTAGTTGAAGGTTAATACGATCTATTGCTGTAAGTTTGTATAGGCAAATAAGCATATGTATATACACCGAGATAAAGGCACGCTGAGACTGCTTATCTAATTCGTAAGAAGATTGAACAAAGTTGATAAAAAACACAAATTTTGCAGTTAAGAATTTATATATTTTGAGCACTTAATCCTGAATATTGTCCAACTTAAGTCGATTTTCATTATTTGAACTGGGACGGCGCAGTGAAAAAAAATAACAATAGAAATACAGAATTATCGAACTAGATTCAACTTTTATCACTAAGTTAATACAGTGACAAATTTAACTCAGGGACTAATGCCGATTATTTCCATCTATAACGACCAAACTTATCCCTCGGTTTTACGGCGTTCACTCTTTTCAAATACTTCTATATTCTTTTCCTTTCATCTAACACTCGAATCCGACGAAGAAGAACGATTTCAGAGGTTGAATAAATGTATATATCTATAAAAAACAAAACAAAAAAAAAATGCACGAAACATCCCATAGACAGACGGAAGATGTGCGTGTGTTGCTCGAGGAGCGGGACGAGCCAAGCACTTACCGTGGGTCGGTGGAGTGAGGCAAGGGACGCGGTAACTGCGGGTGGAGAGAGAGCGCGTGTGGTGGTGTGTTCCTCGCTGAGTGTGAGCCGAGGAGTGTACGTCAACGCTACTTGTTGCCGTATATGAACCTCTCCGACCTCCTCCTGTGCCCCGACCCCGCCTACATACCACCACCGACCACGCCCCCCACACCACCGGACGGGGATAGCAAGTCTCCATGGGCGTCTCTCTCTCTCTCTCTCTCCCTCTTTCTCTCTCTCTTACATTTTTTCTGAGCCTCTTTCTTTTCTTGTCTTTTTTTCTCTCTCTATTTCTTTCTATCGCTTTCTCCGTTTCTTATTTTTTTTCTTGTCATATCTCTCTCTTCCTCTCTCTCTTTCTCTCTTTCTCTCGGTCATGCGACCTCTGGCATCTAATCTACCACGCCCGACATCAATCCACGTGGGCAGGGCGTCAACTCTGCTATTCTCGATGATAGTTCTAAGGCATCGAAAGAGGCTGCTACCGGAGAATGCAAAGATTGAGATCGTTAAATGAAGAATGAAGTTTATAATGTTGGTATACTTATTCCTTCAGTGTTGGTGTTATTGCACATCACTTTTTCTTAGTCCTCTCCTCCTTTCTCTCTTTCTTTCTCTCTCTCTCTCTCTCTCTCTCTCCCTCCCTCTCTCTCTCTCTCTCTCTCTCTCTCTCTCTCTCCCTCCCTCTCTCCCTCTCTCTCTCCCT
>BOPN01006087.1:2500-5000 GCA_017312705.2 Penaeus japonicus
ATTGAAAATTGAGCGGCGTTTTCCACTTGCCTTGATCCTGAATAAAGCTGAGAAGAAGAAAAAGAGCTATGGGAAGTTTTTTTTTTAAGTGAGGAAGAGATAGACCACAGGATGAAGCAAGGAAATTAAGTTCGACCTTCTGCTTGAGCTAACATATCTTTTATATCACGGAGAGGCTTGCGGACTGCGACGTCGGTCAGGCAGGTTTAGGCCGTGAGAGGGCGCCCAACGAAGTGCCTATGACCATGTTCCTCTGCGACGAAGAGGGTTGTACAAAGGCGTCGCAGACAGTGCTGGTGGTTTCCTCAGGAAGCTTTGGCCTGCTGGGGGACGCGACCTCTCGTATCCCTGCTCGTGCAAGCTCTTCCTAACTAAGCGACCCGCGGTGCCTTTCGGAGGGTTGACCCGTTCTCCAAGGGACGAAAGACGCATCATGTCCCTGCCGCCCGGAATCAGGGACGAAGAGTACAGGGCACTTCTGAGAACGGGTGCCTCTTACAACCTTCACGGGACGTCCCGCGCACGGAGTTACCAGGCACCCACTCCTTCACTTTTACGATGCATCAGAAAGATCACGAAGGCTATAAATGCACACAAGGAAAACGCTTCAAAGCGAACAATAAATTTCCGTTGCGTTTGGGTTTTTTTCCAAAGCAGTGCTGGGATTCCCGTTCCTCCTCAACTCGACGTGGGATTTCGAGTTCGAAGAGATCACGCTGAGCCACGGCAACAAGGCGACCTCGGGACCTCAGGACTTCCTGCTGGAGGAACCCGGCGAGGGAACCGTTCAGCCGAGGACTACGTCAGCTTGTTGGAGGTCTGACATTATTATGTTAACATCCTCTTTATACAGGAAATCAAAGAGCTGATTAGTTATGGCAATCTAAGTGAAACTTCAGTAACAATCCCTGTCTAAGCATGGATGATAATGACAGCAGTAATGATGATGATAACAGTAATGGTCATAGCAATGATAATGATAATAGCAATGGTGATGATAATGATAATAACAATGATACTAATGATAATAATAGTAATAAAAAATATGATGATAATGATAATGATGGTGTGATAGTCATCATGATACAATAGCAATGATGACAATAATAGTAAAGATAATGATAGTAATGATTATGATAACAGCAATGATGATAATATTTGTGATAATGAAAGTAACAATAATGATATTGATAATAATGATGATTATACTGATAATAACAATAACAGCAATGATAATAATGGAGATAATGATAATAGGATAATAACAATAATGGTAATGATAATGATGATAATGATAATAATTATAATAATGATGATAACAATAATGATGAAAGGGATAATGATGATGATGAGAATCATAACGAAATGATAATGGTAATTATATAAATGATAATCATAAAAAAATCATAATAATAGTAATGATAATGGGAAGGGTATTAATGATAATGCTGATAATAACAACAGCAATAATGTTAATAATGATGATGATAATAAAAGCAATAATGATGATGACAACAGTAACAACAATGATAACGATAGTGATAATGATGATGATAATAACAATAGTAATAATAGTAATGATAAAAACAATACTTTTACCATCAACATAATTTTTCTTGAAAGACTAATATATCTGACAAAGACGCACACATAGAAACACACACACACACACACACAGTGGCAGCTTATGAAGGGGTAATTTCTAGGGAGCTGTTACTGCTGTCAGCTTGTATGTTGGTAATGCCCTTGATACTGTTAATGTAGTTAATGTAGTCAGTAAGTGTGGTATTTCGCTCTCCTTATGAGCTCTTCTCTTCACGAGGGCTATGTGTGTGTTTGTGTGTGTGGGGGGGGGGGGGGGGTATGTGTGTGTGTGTGTGTGGGGGGGGTTATGTGTGTGTGTGTGGGTGGGGTGCGTGTGGGGGGGGGGGGTTGTATGTGTATCTGTGTGTGTGGGGGGGGTGTATGTGTGTGTGTGTGTGTCAGTGTGTGTGTGTGTGTGGGTGTGTGAGTGTGTGGGTGGGTGTGTGTGTGTGTGTGTGTGTAAGTTTTAAAAAGGAGAACTTGAGCTCAGCGTCTGGCAGTTTTCAAATGTTAATGGAGGTTGTTCTCAAGCTTTTTTTGTTTCTTCGTTATTATTTTTTCCGTGCTGTTTTTAATTTTTGGGTTCGCGTGTTGTTTTTGTTTGTTTGTTTTATTTCGACGGTGTTTGTGGTGTATATATGGGAAGGGCTGTAGGGATAGGGGAGGTTCGTGTTCAGAATTGTACGTATAGTTATGTGCGTGAGAGAGAGCGTGCGGGAAAGTGTCGTTATTTATTCATTGCGTCACAGGCTCTCGTTCGTCCGCCCTTGGGTGTGTGTGGGGGGGTTCGTGTATGTGTGTGTGTTCGTGTGTGTTCGTGTGTGTGTGTAGGGGTGTTCGTGTGTGTGTGTGTGAGTGTATGTGTGTGTGTGTTCGTGTGTGTGTGTTCGTGTGTGTTTGTTCGTGTGTGTGTCTG
>BOPN01006087.1:10000-15000 GCA_017312705.2 Penaeus japonicus
GCTCCCGACACGCCCACGACATGCCCCCGACATGCCCCCGACATGCTCCCGATGCCCTGACATCCCCCTGACATGCCCCTGACATGCCCCCCGACATGCCCCCGACATGCCCCCGGACATCCCCGCCGACATGCCCGCCGACATGCCCCCGACACGCCCCCCGACATGCCCCCGACATGCCTCCCGACATGCTCCCCCCCGACACGACCCCGACATGCCCCCGACATGCTCCCCCTGACACGACCCCCGACATGCCCCCCCGACACGCCCCACGACATGCCCCCGACATGCTCCCCCGACACGCCCCACGACATGCCCCCGACACATGCCCCCCGACATGCCCCCCCGACATGCCCCTGACATGCCCCCCGACATGCCCCGACATGCCCCCGACATGCCCCCGACATGCCCCGACATCCCCGCCGACATGCCCGCCGACATGCCCTCGACACGCCCCCCGACATGCCCCCCTGACATGCCTCCCGACATGCTCCCCCGATACCGACCCCGACATGCCCCCGACACGCCCCACGACATGCCCCCGACATGCCCCCCCGACACGCCCCACGACATGCCCCCGACATGCCCCCCGACATGCTCCCCCCGGGACACGCCCCACGACATGCCCCCGACACGCCCCCCGACATGCCCCCCGACATGCTCCCCCCGACACGCCCCACGACATGCCCCTGACATGCCCCCCGACACGCCCCACGACATGCCCCTGACACGCCCCCCCTGACATGCCCCCGACATGCCCCTGACACGCCCCACGACATGCCCCCCGGGACACGCCCCGACATGCTCCCCCCGACACGCCCCCCGGACATGCCCCCTGACATGCCCCCCTGACATGCTCCCGACACGCCCCCACGACATGCCCCTGACATCGCCCCCGACATGCCCCCGGGACATGCTCCCCCGACACGCCCCACGACATGCCCCTGACATGCCCCCCCGACACGCCCCACGACATGCCCCTGACACGCCCCCGACATGCCCTGACATGCCCCCGACACGCCCCACGACATGCCCCCCTGACACGCCCCCCCGACATGCTCCCCGACACGCCCCCTGACATGCCCCCTGACATGCTCCCCCGACACGCCCCACGACATGCCTCCCTGACATGACTCCCCCGACATGCCCCCGACATGCTCCCCCGACACGCCCCCCGACATGCTCCCCCCGACACGCCCCACGACATGCCCCTGACATGCCCCCCCGACACGCCCTAATGACATGCCCCCGACATGCTCCCCCGACACGCCCCACGACATGCCCCCGACATGCCCTGACATGCCCCCCGACATGCCCCCGACATGCCCCCCGACACGCCCCACGACATGCCCCCGACACGCCCCCGACATGCTCCCCCGACACCGCCCCACGACATGCCCCCCGACATGCCCCCCGGACACGCCCCCCGGACACGCCCCCGACATGCTCCCCCGACATGCCCCCGACATGCCCCCCGACATGCTCCCCCGACACGCCCCACGACATGCCCCCGACATGCCCCCCCGACATGCTCCCCCCGACACGCCCCCACGACATGCCCCCGACACGCCCCCGACATGCCCCCGACATGCTCCCCCCCGACACGCCCCACGACATGCCCCGACATGCCCCCGACACGCCCCACGACATGCCCCCTGACATCGCCCCTGACATGCCCTGACATGCCCCCCGACACGCCCCACGACATGCCCCGACACGCCCCCCCTGACATGCTCCCCTGACACGCCCCCTGACAGCCCCCGACATGCTCCCCCCGACACGCCCCACGACATGCCCCCTGACATGCCCCCCCGACATGCCCCCGGGACATGCTCCCGACACGCCCCCGACATGCTCCCCCCCGACACGCCCCACGACATGCCCCCGACATGCCCCCCCCGGACACGCCCCACGACATGCCCCCCGACATGCTCCCCCGACACGCCCCACGACATGCCCCTGACATGTTCCCCCCGACATGCCCCCGACATGCCCCCTGACATGCCCCCCCCGACACGCCGCACGACATGCCCCCGACACGCCCCCGACATGCTCCCCCCGACACGCCCCACGAGATTACGCCCCCCCGACATGCCCCCCCGACACGCCCCCGACACGCCCCCCCGACATGCTCCCGACACGCCCCACGACATGCCCCTGACATGCCCCCCCGACACGCCCCACGACATGCCCCTGACACGCCCCCGACATGCTCCCCCGGGACACGCCCCACGCACATGCCCCCCGACATGCTCCCCTGACATCGCCCCACGACATGCCCCCACATGCCCCCGACATGCCCCCCGACATGCCCCCCCGACACGCCCCCTGACATGCTCCCCCGACACGCCCCACGACATGCCCCGACATGCTCCCCCTGACACGCCCCACGACATGCCCCCGACATGCCCCCGACATGCCCCCCGACACGCCCCCGACATGCCCCCCGACATGCTCCCTGACACGCCCCCCGACATGCCCCCGACATGCCCCCCCCCCGACACGCCCCACGACATGCCCCTGACATGCTCCCCCGACACGCCCCACGACATGCCCCCGACATGCCCCCGACACGCCCCACGACATGCCCCCGACACGCCCCCGACATGCCCCCCGACATGCTCCCCCTGACACGCCCCACGACATGCCCCCGACATGCCCCCCGACACGCCCCACGACATGCCCCTGACACGCCCCCCGACATGCCCCCCGACATGCTCCCCCGACACGCCCCACGACATGCCCCCGACACGCCCCCTGACATGCTCCCCCCGACACGCCCCCCGACATGCCCCCCGACATGCTCCCCCGACACGCCCCACGACATGCCCCCGACATGCCCCCCGACATGCCCCACGACATGCCCCCGACATGCCCCCCCTGACACGCCCCACGACATACCCCTGACATGCCCCCCCCGACACGCCCCACGACATGCTCCCCCGACACGCCCCGACATGCCCCCCGACATGCTCCCCCGACACGCCCCACGACATGCCCCCGACACGCCCCCGACATGCCCCCGACACGCCCCACGACATGCCCCTGACACGCCCCCCCGACATGCCCCCCGACATGCCCCCTGACACGCCCCACGACATGCCCCCGACATGCCCCCGACATGCCCCACGACATGCCCCCGACATGCCCCCCCCGACACGCCCCACGACATGCCCCCGACACGCCCCCGACATGCTCCCCGACGCTCCCCCGACATGCCCCCGACATGCTCCCCCGACACGCCCCACGACATGCCCCTCTGACATACCCCCCTGACACGCCCCACGACATGCCCCCGACACGCCCCCCGACATGCTCCCCCCCGACACGCCCCCCGACAGCCCCTGACACGCCCCCTGACATGCCCCCCGACATGCTCCCCCGACACGCCCCCCGACATGCCCCCGACATGCCCCCGACGCCCCACGACATGCCCCCGACATGCTCCCGACACGCCCCACGACATGCCCCCTGACATGCCCCCTGACACGCCCCACGACATGCCCCCGACATGCTCCCGACACGCCCCTGACACGCCCCCCGACATGCCCCCCCCCCGACACGCCCCACGACATGCCCCCGACATGCCCCCGACATGCCCCGACATGGCCCCCGACACGCCCCACGACATTCCCCCCGACACGCCCCCCGACATGCTCCCCCGACACGCCCCGACATGCTCCCCCGACACGCCCCCGACATGCTCCCCCGACACGCCCCACGACATGCCCCCGACACGCCCCCGACATGCCCCCGACATGCTCCCCCGACACGCCCCACGACATGCCCCCGACATGCCCCCCGACACGCCCCACGACATGCCCCGACATGCCCCCCCCCGACACGCCCCACGACATGCCCCCCCCGACATGCCCCCTGGACATGCCCCCCGGACATGCCCCCCTGACACGCCCCACGACATGCCCCCTGACATGCCCCCCTGACACGCCCCACGACATGCCCCCGACACGCCCCCGACATGCCCCCGACATGCTCCCCCCGACACGCCCCACGACATGCCCCCGACATGCCCCCCCGACACGCCCGCACGACATGCCCCCGACACGCCCCCCCCCCGACATGCTCCCCCCGGACACGCCCCCTGACATGCCCCCCCCGACATGCTCCCCCGACACGCCCCACGACATGCCCCCGACATGCCCCCCCACGCCCCACGACATGCCCCCTGACACGCCCCCCCACATGCCCCGGACATGCCCCCCCCGACACGCCCCCTGACATGCCCCCTGACACGCCCCACGACATGCCCCCGATGCCCCCCCGACACGCCCCACGACATGCCCCTGACACGCCCCCCGACATGCTCCCCCGACACGCCCCCGACATGCCCCCGACATGCTCCCCCGACACGCCCCACGACATGCCCCCGACATGCCCCCCGACACGCCCCACGACATGCCCCCGACACGCCCCCCGACATGCCCCCCGACATGCCCCCCGACACGCCCCCGACATGCCCCCCTGACATGCCCCCGACATCCCCCTGACATGCTCCCTGACACAGCTCCCACGACATGCCCCCGACACGCCCCCGACATGCCCCTGACATGCTCCCCCTGACACGCCCCCCCACGACATGCCCCCGACATGCCCCCCTGACACGCCCAACGACATGCCCCCTGACATGCCCCCCGACATGCCCCCCGACATGCCCCCGGACATGCCCCCGACACGCCCCACGACATGCCCCCGACATGCCCCCCGACATGCCCCTGACATGCCCCCCCCGGGACACGCCCCACGACATGCCCCCGACATGCCCCCCCGACATGCCCCGGGACATGTGCCCCTGACACAGCCCCCGATACGCCCCACGACATGCCCCCCGGACACGCCCCACGACATGCCCCCGACATGCCCCCCTGACACGCCCCACGACATGCCCCTGACATGCTCCCCCCGACACGCCCCCGACATGCCCCCCCCGACACGCCCCACGACATGCCCCCGACATGCCCCCCCCGACATGCCCCGACATG
>BOPN01006087.1:45000-47500 GCA_017312705.2 Penaeus japonicus
GGGCGTTACTTATGTACACTTTTGACTTGGTTTATACATAGTATGTGTTTGTTTGTTTGTATCAACTTGATATGATGCTGTCGTATCGAAATCTACATACTGTAGGGTTCCTCAAAAACGCCTTTGAAAGGGGAACACCAACACTTTCCACAGTGGTGTCACTGCCAACACTACTTGATAACTTTAGGTAACTGGTCATCAATCCAGGTGCAGTGTTGCCAAGCTTGAATCAAACCACATGCTCAAACGCAACTATTTCGCTTATTAATCTTTCGACTACATACCGTAAACATATTGTAGCTTGTTGTTGGACCAAATGTCGATGTGATATCTAGTAAAATCTCAAAATAACTTAAAATTCTTGAAAATCATAAGGCCTAGATAATACAGGCAACCCTGTGATTAATAAGATAAGCGTTATCACAGACTATATTGTCGGTGACACATCAGTATCAATGTAATTGGTGGAAATAACTAAGTTTTTCCTTTATAATCATACAGTGTATTGAATCTATAGCTTTTTTTCTGTCTGTATCTTTTTATCACCATTCTTATTGTTATTAATATAAGTATAAATTTTATTATCCTTATTGTCATTAAGATTATTATTATCATCATGATCATCGTCACTATTATCATTACTATCATTATCATTTTTATTATTACTATTATCATCACCATCATCATTATCATTATAGTCAATGTAATCATTGTTACCCTCTATTAACATTATCATTTTTAATGATATTATGATGATTACCATTATCACTATCATCGAATAGATGATGATGATAATTATATTAATAATAATGATGTTGTTGATAATATTGATAATAATGATAATAATAATAATGATAATGATAATTATTATCCTTACTATCATTATCATTTTTGTTGTTATCATTAATTTGATAATAAAGATAATAATGATGATATACTAACAGCAACAACAACAATAATGATGATAAGAAGAATGAGAATAACATTAATGATGGTAATAGTAATAATTATGATAACGATAATAACAATGATAATAATAGTAATAATGGTAACTGATGATAAGAATGATGATAAAGATTATCATTATTATTATTATCATTACATAATTGCAATAATAAGAACAGCAAAAACAACAACACAAACAATGACAACATCGGTAATGATAATAATTATCATAATGATAAGAATGATAATAAAGATAATAATTAGACCCGGACAGACACACAGTATGCAAATTTGCCACAGCAATGCAGCCCCTACGGAACACTCGTATACTAATTAAAACAAAAGACAAACGGACTCGAGGCCGTGCCACCATTGGCATCCTGGCACTGTCTATCCAGTCTATCCACTGTCTATTCAGAAATCTATCCCCTGCGTTTCGTTACTTAGGTATACTGTGCCTAAGAAACGTTTGCAATAACTATGTTGCGAGTTATTTTGTCCACCAGCATGACTGTTACTTGGCCCGCTTCATGTAGTCATGTAGGTCAACATATCGTAATGATGATGATAAGAATCATTATCTTTCTTGTTGTTGCTGTTACTGTTGTTATCGGAATCATTGTCATCCCTGTAATTTTTATTATCATTAGTATTACTGTTGTTTCCGTTATCATAGTTATTACTTGTTAATATAATTATCGTTATTATCATTATCATTATTATTATTATGATCTCGATCGTCATCATCACCATTATCATCATCACTGTTATGGGTTATTAACATTAATGTCATATTATCCTCATCATTTCCATTTTCATTATTATCATTACCATCATCATTATCATTATTATTATATGTTCTTACTATTACCATCATTCTCACAACCACTCCGACTACCACCTCTACTACTTCTTTACTTTAATTTTCATCATCATCATCATCATCATCATCACCATCATCATCATCATCATCACCATCATCATCATCACCATCATCATCATCATCATCACCACCATCTTCATCATCATCACCATCATCACCACCACCATCATCATCATCATCATCACCACCATCATCATCACCATCATCATCATCATCACCATCATCATCATCACCATCATCACCATCATCATCACCACCACCACCACCATCATCATCATCACCATCATCATCATCACCACCACCATTATCACCATCATCACCATCACCACCACCATCACCATCACCATCATCATCACCATCATCACCATCATCATCATCATCATCATCATCACCATCACCATCATCATCATCATCACCATCATCATGTTATTTCTCCAAAACTCTCTGATTGATTACCTTTAGATCATAACCATATATGACCAATAATATTGTCCTTCACGTGTTTACGTTTTATGTTATTGAGTGTATCGTTCCAACAAAATTATTATAATAATGATGATAATGATAATTATAATGATAATTGTATTGATTATGGTAGTAGTAACGATCAAGATAATATCATTAACTAATAGTGACAGTGATAAAGATAATGATAATGATGATTATGATAAT
>BOPN01006087.1:70000-80000 GCA_017312705.2 Penaeus japonicus
CTACCATTATCACCACCACCACCATTATCACCAACACCACCATCACCACTTTCACCATCATCACCACCACCATCATCACCACCACAACCATCACACAATCACCACCACCATCATCATCACCACCACAACCATCACACCACTACCATTATCACCACCACCACCATTATCACCAACACCACCATCACCACTTTCACCATCATCACCACCACCATTATCACCACTACCATTATCACCACTACCATCACCACCATCATCACCACCACAACCATCATCACCAACACCACCATCACCACAACCATCATCACCACCACCATCATCACCACCACCATCATCACACCACCATCACCAACACCACCATTATCACCACCACCATCACCACCACCATTATCACCAATACCATCATCACCATCACCATCATCACCACCACCATCATCACCACCACAACCATCATCATCACCACCACCACCATCATCATCACTACCACCATCATCATCACCACCACCACCATAATCACTACCATCACCACCACCACCATCACACCACCACAATCATCACCACCACCATCATCATCATCACCACCATCATCATCACCAACACCACCATCATCACCACCACAACCATTATCACCATCATCATCACCACCCCATCATCACCACCACCATCATCATCACCAACACTACCATCATCACCATCATCACCAACACCACCATTATCACCAACACCACCATCATCACTACCATCATCACCACTTTCACCATCATCACCACCACCATTATCACCACTACCATCATAACCACCACTACCATCAACACCACCATCATCACCACCACAACCATCATCACCACCACCATTATCACCACTACCATTATCACCACTACCATCATCACCATCATCTCCACCACCATTATCACCACTACCATCATCACCACCACTACCATCACCACCACCAACACCATCATCACCACTTTCACCATCATCACCACCACCATTATAACCACTACCATCAACACCACCATCATCATCACCACCACCATCATCACCACCACCATTATCACCACTTTCACCATCATCACCAATTTCACCATCATCAACACTACCACCACCACCACCATCATCACCACCACCATTATCACCACTTTCTCCATCATCACCACTACCACCACCGCCACCACCACCATCATCCCCACCCGCATCAAGCGTTGCCATCGCCCTCACTCCGAGAGCAGCGACCCCGCGCGCAAGGCTCTCAGTCCAGGCCGTTTCCTCCCGCAGTCCGAGGAGATCCAGCTCGCGACAAGTGCCCTGGCAAGCGCAGCCGCCGAGCCGAGGCAACGGCAGGACCAGAACCGCCGAGTGTTGAGCGACTCAGCCATTTCCCGAGAAGAGGTCGAGAGCGTGTCTTCAGCCGCGACTCAGGTGACGGTCTTGAGCAGCAGGAGCATCACGTCAGATGGCAGCCTCGCCAACTGCGTCGCCGCAGGAGGGACTAAGAGTAATGTCGAGGGACGCGGCAAGCGCCAAGATAACCACTCTGCGGAGTCTGAAGGGCAAGTGTCGATGAGAGCGGAAGGGCTGTTGTCTCTGAAGTCTGAAGATCAGGTGTCGCTCAGATCGGTAGAACAGGGATCTGAGAAGTCTGAAGAACAGGTTTCCATCACTTCGCTTTCCAGCAATTGTTCTCACGAACGCTGTGACCTGTGTCTCCCCAAGGGCTTGTCCGCAAGATCTCACAACGCGAGTTCTTCCAGAGCCTCTTCCCCCCTTACAGAGACGACGCCAAGGCATTCACCATCCTCCAGGAGATCAAATGTCGCACTCTCTAACGATGTCAAGGCTTCAGTTTATGAAAATACGTATTTATAATTCGGGTGGGAGGAATAAGCTTGAAAACTATTACCACTGAGTCCTACGTTGTGAGGCGGGACATCAAAAGGGATTATCACTGAACAGGAAAGTAGAAGTTATTCTAGGTATGTGTTTGTGTGTGTGTGTCCCCTTCCCGCCGAGCAGGAAGAGAAGATAACAACTCATTTATCAGTAAAGTATCTTCTGAACGATATGTTATAAATGAAGGATGTTCGTTGTCAGTCAGTGAGTGATTAACAAATTATAATTTTCTTTCCTTGTTTTTTTTTTCTACATAAAAAATACGCAGGGAGATCAATAATTGAAAACCAAAATCTTGTATATATACTAATATAGTGTTAGATGTTTTCTTCTTTTCTTTCCTATTCATGCACATACCGGATCATATAACCCATGTGATTATATAATCTGTGTTATTATCTAATTAACTTTGTGTTTTGAGAACTGTCGCCTCAATTGTGTCACGTGCTTAGTGACGCGTTTTATAAATCTTTATGTTTATTTTCTTTATTTCTGTAAATCCTTATTGGTATTTACGGTTCTTTTAAACCTGTATACGCTGTCTCTGTGATAAAATGTGGATTAGAATAAGGAAGGGACAAGCCTCACAATATAGAATTATTATATGAGATCAATACATGGTGTTTTCTTTTCACTGGCATCAAGATGCATGTATCGGAACAAGGGCCGTGTGATTTTGGCATATTGATTACGAATATATTTCTTATGAATATTTGAAAATATTCCTGAGAACAATCTGTAAATTACTTATCCTTACAGAATTAAAATCATGAACCATTTGTTTTAATCTCTCTCTCTCTCTCTCTCTCTCTCTCTCTCTCTCTCTCTCTCTCTCTCCTCTCTCTCCTCTCTCTCCTCTCTCTCCTCTGTCTGTCTATTTATCTCTACCTATCTATTCATCAAGAGAGAATAGATAGAATAGCCATCCCTTTCCCAGTTCAGTTCAGAGAGATTTGCGAAGGCTTTCCTTCGCCCGGGCTATATGCACGAGGCGGCCCGGCCTCTGCCAGCTATAAGTGCTGACTCATCTGATCATCATAACTGAATGCTTACCGTGGCGGTTGGATTGCCAGAAGGCGCTCCAGTTGCCACGGGGAAAGCAATAGGCATAGCCGCCTTACCAACCCGGCGGCTGTCGTCTCTGGGCCCTGCCTGAGGAAGCGAGTGTGCTCGCATTCCATCAGATAGTGCTCTAAATTGGCGTCCGGCGCGCCACAATGGCTGCAGCGTCGCTCATCATGCCCAATGGTGGGTATGACTTGCCACGCAACAGCAGTAGCCTAACTTCAGTCTGTGAAGACTGACTTCGGCTCGCCTTGGTATTCTATTAGAGAGTATCAGCGACTCATAGCCTGTGGCGTCTGAGTACCAGCTGGCCGAGGGGGAGGTTCTCGCTTCCTCTCTGTGGCGCTGCAGGGCACCGACCTGCCCTGCAGCCGTCAATTTACGCCTTAGCAGTTCTCGGCTAGGATGAACTACAAAATTACTCAAGGGTTTTTTCCTGCCTTCCTCCGCTAGCCTGTCAGCTACATCGTTCCCTTTAATACCAACATGGCTTGGAATCCAGTTGATGATAATGCATCTACCCTGATCCAGGATTCTCTGAGCAATAGTGAGAATCGTGGTCAGAAGGTAAACGTTATCAAGGGGCATGTGCTTTGGTTGCAGGCTGTCAATGGCGGCCCTAGAGTCTGTATGTATGACATCATGCCCGTCCGTCTGGGCTGCATGGGCTAGGGCTCCCATAATAGCGACTGCCTCTGCTTGGAGCGAGGAGGCATTGTTTGACACCCGGCATAGCTTGTGCTACGTCCCTTGCTGCAAAGCCGGCGCCTGCAGTGTGGGAAATGGGGTCTACAGAACCATCCGTGAAGTAGGTTTTACTACCTGGTGGAGTGATATTCAGCAATGTTCCTCTCCGCGTCTCAGCCTTCAAAAGAGACGGAGAGTACTGAGTCTTTCTCCTTGACAGGTTCATGACAGAATACTCTATCAAGGATCTTGCCCACGGCGGGGCTGTGGCATAGTCAGGGTGGGGGAGGTCCATGCCCTTGACCAACAGAGTCTCCTTGAGCCAAAGCGCAGTCAACACCCTGGCTGTATGAGACAGCCAGGAGTTGTTGGCAAAGAGTTCATGGTTCTGTGCATGCTGACGCTTTGCACTTTTTGTCTTAGCTGCGAGTCCACGGGGACTGTAAGACTTTGGCAAGAAACTGTGCCGCCATCTGATCGATCCGGATGTCCAGAGGGAAAAGGTTGGCCTCCAAGAGGAGGTTGGCAACCTTAGCCCATATAGGAGCACCTGTGAATGATCCTGGCGGCATCGTTTTGCATGACGTCAAGCTTTGCCGAGTCCAGGCTTGACCGTAATCAGGGCGACGGAGGCGTAGTCCACGATGGGACGGACAGCGTGCACACAGAAGCGATCTTAGCACACGGTGCCCAGCCCTAAGCGCTCGGCCCTGACAGAGCTCTCATGACAGAGAGTCTTGCCTTGGTCCGTTCTAGGAGATATTGAACCTCCGAGCGGAAAGTGAGCTTACTGTCAATCCATACACCCAGGTATTGGAAGACGTGAACCCACTCTAGCTCTAACCCTTGGACTCGCAGCCTTTGGTCTCGGACATCCTGTTTCAGCGCCATTGCCTTCGATTTGGCTGCTGAGATCTTAAGCCCGACTCTGCGGCATTCCTCAGACATTAGATCCAGACAACGCTGGGTCTTTCTGATTAAATTCTCATTCTTCCTCCCAACAGAGATAATTGCCAGATCATCTGCATATGAGATGATCTTGCACCCCGCTGGGAGTGGAATGTCGAGGATGCTTAACATGAGGGTGTTAAACAGAGCCGGGCTGAGGACCCCCCCTTGTGGAGTCCCATTCTCCAGGGGTAGATGCCTGGAAAGGTGACCTTGACCGCCTTTTCTCTGATGAGGGCATGCCTGCCTGGAAGCAGTTCCTCTTGGCATGCCCTCAACTCTGCTGGTAGACCGGCGCTACTTGTTCTTGCAGAGAACTCGAGTGCCAGTCTCTCCGCCTCCGACCGCGGGTCATGGTGGGTCATTCTGGGGGCTGAGCGATTTGTGGCCCGTCTGATGCGGTTCCACAGCTCTGTAAGGGAGGTTTGGTGGCCAAAGGACTCACACCACTCCAGCCACTTTTCCTGCTTTACCCTCTTAGCAGTTTCCTGAGCATCCCTGAGAGCCTCTCTCAAAAGAGCGTGGTTCTCAGGGGTTCTCTGTCTGCGGAAGTGTCTTCTGCACATATTGATTCTGTGGTTGACCTCCTTAACCTCATCATTGTAGTACCAGGCGTCTTTAAAACACCTGGACCACGGACGAGTTTTGGGAATGGTCTCTGAGGCTGCCTCGTCTATGGCATTAACTAGTCTTGCCTCAAGTGTATCCACATTATCATTATGTGAGAATTCACTGGTTCTGAGGCACCTGGCCAGGGCCTCCTGGAAAGCTTTCCAGTTGGCCCTGTCCACCTTCCATCGAGGATTGTGCTGGGGCACAGGGGCTGGGCCAGCATCCAAGATGGTGGTGACTATCCCATAGTGATCGCTCGTGGCAGTGTTGTCCACAGACCAACGAATCCTCTCGACCAAGGCCGCAGTGACAAAGGTAAGGTCAAGGACCCCCCCGCCAACGTGCGTAGGCTCCTGGTTGTTGAGGAGAGCAATCTCGGGGCATGACTCAAGCACCGCGGCTATGTGATAGCCTGCCGCATCCCGGTTCCGCGTGGGAGCCAGGATGGGGTGGTGGGCATTGAAGTCTCCCCCTATGAGAATTGGCTCGTGTGCCGCAGCAGCACAGACTTCACTAATATCTAAGCTCCTACAGGTTGGCCTGCTGTACACATTGTACAGCTTGAGGGGACCCCCAGCCATATGGATCTCAACTGCTAGGAGTTCAACACCTTCTCCACACTGCACAGGATCGGCAATCAGGGAGCAGGGAATATTCGACTTCACGAGGGTAATCAAACCTCTGGTGCCTTCATTAGAGGGCAACACAAAGGGATGATATCCTGAGAAGCGAACAGTGTCTCCTGTTAAAGTCTCCTGGAGCATGACAATGTCAATGTTCCGAGATCGCACGATCGCGTGGAGAAGGGCATTCCTCCGGGAAAAGCTGTTGATATTCCACTGCAGTATGCTTAGATTAGGAGCCATTGTGCTAATCTGAGTCCATTAAGTCTGCGTCGTCAATGACGTCGACATAATCAGTCTCAGTGTCTGACGCCCCAGTGTGGGTAACGTCAGACATTTCGGAGTCTGACAACTCCTTGGTGAGTTCCTCACTGATCGTGATTTCCTCACTGGACTCGTCACTGTCGTCAGGACAGGTCGAGCCATTAGAAGGGCTGGGTCTCCTGGGAGGTGGAGAACCCCTGGTCGCCTTGACCTTCACTCTGGATGGTCGTGGCTTCGACGCCCTTTGGGGTTTGGGTTAAGGCTTTGTCAGTGTGGTCTTGGCCGTGAGTTGGGTGGGGAGACAAGTCTCGCCCTGGGGGTTTGTGGGGAGAGGAGTCTCACCCTGAGTTGGATTGGGTGTAGAGGCCTTGGGCCTTACATCTCTTTCCTTCAGGGCAGCAACAGTCTGGGTCATTGCCGTGACGGCGACCATGACTGCCTTCTCCGTCTCTTCACTGGTCCGTCCCAATGCTGACGCAACTGCTGTGACAACTGCCGTCAGCAGGAGCGTCAAGTCATTCTCCGTAAACAGAGTTTGACCCTCCGCTCTTGGGTTGGCCTTTGGTGTGTTCCCAGACCCCTTCCGGGTCTGTTTCCGTCTTGGAACACCCACCAGGGCCGGAAACTCCTTTGTGTTGGAGGTGTCCGGTGGTGGTTTTGTTTTGGGCGGTGCTTCCTTCCTCTTAGGAGGGGGGGGAGCCCTTACCCCTTTGTTCTGCCCCCAGACGTAAGTGCCTGGAGGGGCAGGAACAAAGTCCGGTCGTTTTGCAACGACCTCTTGTCGCCGTAGAGCCTCTTCCTTCCTGACGGAACATCCGAGGCTCCAGGCATGGTGCTTTTTGTGGCAGTTGGGACACTTGGCAGTAGTGTCCCGCTTGCCATCCTTTGTGCTTTGAGGCACACCTCCGTGCTGTGTACCTGACTACAGACACCACACTTCGGCTTTGCAGAGCAAATGGCCTGGTGGTGTCCGTACTTCTGACACGTGAAGCAACGGAGTGGATCAGGGACATACGTCCTGAGGTTGTAGGAGCCCCAATTACCAAGGTCCAAGGACGCAACTGGGGCTCCCTTCAAGGTGACCAGGACTTGCCTGGTTGGGTGCTTCCCTTTGGAAAGTCGGGAAGCTCCCACCACCTTGGGATGGGCGGTGATGACCTCCCTCCCTCTCTATCTATCTAACTATGTATCTCTCTCTCTTCTTCTCTCTCTATCTATTTACGTGTCTATCTCTCTATCTATCTATCTATCTATGTATCTATCTATCTATATGTATATATATATATATTTTTTTTTTTTTTTTTTTTTTTCAGCCTGTATCATTCCACTGCAGGAAGAAGGCCTCTCAAGAGGGTTATGACCGGGTACCCCACCTACTGGCCCTAATTGTAACTTGGTGGGGGATATTACCTATATGCTTTTAGCAGAGCAGTGATAGCAAGTGATAGCGAGATTTCGATGACTCATTCTAACAACAAAGAAGATATATATATATATATATATATATATATATATAAATATGTATGTATGTATGTATGTTATTATAGGGGTTAATGATGGACATCACTGTTATGATTAATGAACAGTGAGTCATGATCACATGTGCTACCGCACAGCACCTATAATCATCATGATTAATTACAAATTACACGGAACACAGCATAACCTAAATATGCATAAGTTTTCTACTAATTTCCCTCGGAATTAATTTGTCTGAAACTAAAACCCCCTTTCTCATCGGGCATAAAAGTACTATACTTTTCTCTTGGCCAAGCAAAGTTTGCACCATGATAAATGGGTTCCTCGTAAAAATTCATCAATTTCAGTGGCTTTTCTCTGTTACTCTGGGAGCATTGAGTTATGGCTCTTCTATCCCGGGAGCTAGCAGGAGTATGGCTTTTCTGCCTCGGGAGCGACCGGGTATGGCTTTCCTGTCCCGGCTATAGGAGCGGTCTGGTTTGGCTTTTCTGCCGCAGGGGCGGCGAAATTGTAACTGCCTCGGGAGCGGCCGGGTATGCTTTCCTGTCCCGGGGCGGCCGGGTGTGGCTTTCTGCCTCGGGAGCGGCCGGGTTTGGCTTTTCTGCCTCAGGGCGGCCGAGTTCGATGGCTCTTCTGCCTCGGGAGCGGCCGAGTTCGATGGCTCTTCTGCCTCGAGGAGCAATGGACTGATGGCTCTGCCTCGGGAGCAGCCGAGGATTCCAATAAGCTCTTCTGCCTGCCTCGGGCAGCCGTGCGATGGCTCTTCTGCCTCCGGGGCCAAGCCAGGTACGATGGCTCTTCTGCCTCGGGAGCAGCCGAGTACGATGGCTCTTCTGCCTCGGGGTCGACCGATGTCTGTGTTCCTGAGTACATCAACCTGCAATCACTATCCAGAAGCCACTGCCAATCTTAAGTATCCGTTTTCTCCTAAAATTGCCTGCAGCATGCATGTCAATCGCCCAAAAACGATAAGTATGGTGGCTTGAGAGCCTATTTGTTTTTCCATTAGAGATTATTACACCTTCATAGATCAACGTCATTTGTAATTCCAATGTCACCCTCAATACTGTAGCCTCTTTTTATAATTAGGATTAACGCCCTCTTGGGTTTCCCTTTATGCTGTGTGCCCACGTTGGTGAAGCCTCTCAAATGAAAGGCATTATTTGTATTCAAATCTGTTTTTATATAAATTCAATTCCAATGCTTGGTTGAGCCCACACACACACACACACACACACACACACACACACACACACACACACACACACACACACACACACACACACACACACACATATATATACATATATATATATGTTATATTCACACATACAGATAGATAGATAGATATACACATATATATACACACACGCATACATATATGCATATTTTTTTTTTTCCCAGCCTGTATCATTCCACTGCAGGAAGAAGGCCTCTCAAGAGGGTTATGACCGGGTACCCCACCTACTGGCCCTAATTGTAACTTGGTGGGGGATATTACCTATATGCTTTTAGCAGAGCAGTGATAGCAAGTGATAGCGAGATTTCGATGACTCATTCTAACAACAAAGAAGATATATATATATATATATATATATATATATATAAATATGTATGTATGTATGTATGTTATTATAGGGGTTAATGATGGACATCACTGTTATGATTAATGAACAGTGAGTCATGATCACATGTGCTACCGCACAGCACCTATAATCATCATGATTATGAGTACAATTACGGAACACCCAGCATAACCTAAATATGCATAAGTTTTCTACTAATTTCCCTCGGAATTAATTTGTCTGAAACTAAAACCCCCTTTCTCATCGGGCATAAAAGTACTATACTTTTCTCTTGGCCAAGCAAAGTTTGCACCATGATAAATGGGTTCCTCGTAAAAATTCATCGATTTCGATGGCTTTTCTGTCCTGGGAGCGGCCGGTTATGGCTCTTCTATCCCGGGAGCTAACGGGTATGGCTTTTCTGCCTCGGGAGCGACCGGGTATGGCTTTCCTGTCCCGGGAGCGGCCGGGTATGGCTTTTCTGCCTCGGGAGCGGTCTGGTTTGGCTTTTCTGCCTCGGGAGCGGCCGGGTATGGCTTTTCTGCCTCGGGAGCGGCCGGGTATGGCTTTCCTGTCCCGGGAGCGGCCGGGTATGACTTTTCTGCCTCGGGAGCGGCCGGGTTTGGCTTTTCTGCCTCGGGAGCGGCCGAGTTCGATGGCTCTTCTGCCTCGGGAGCGGCCGAGTTCGATGGCTCTTCTGCCTCGGGAGCAGCCGAGTACGATGGCTCTTCTGCCTCGGGAGCGGCCGAGTTCGATGGCTCTTCTGCCTCGGGAGCAGCCGAGTACGATGGCTCTTCTGCCTCGGGAGCAGCCGAGTACGATGGCTCTTCTGCCTCGGGAGCAGCCGAGTACGATGGCTCTTCTGCCTCG
>BOPN01006088.1:42500-45000 GCA_017312705.2 Penaeus japonicus
TGTGTCGAGTATTACCCATTCTGTTGTTCTCTTTTTCCACCTGTTGTCCTGTCTCCGATATATATGTCCAGCCCACTGCCACTTTTTCTTCTTTATGTTCTTGAGTATATCCTCTACTTTTGTTTGCTGTCTGATCCATGTGGTTTTTTTTCTTGTCTCTTAAGCTAACTCCTAGCATATGCCTTTCCAGTCCTCTTTGGGCGCTTACTAATTTCCTCTCGAGTGCCTTGGTCGTAGTCGATGTCTCTGATCCATATGTCATGACGGGGAGGACACACTGGTCAAAAATCTTTCTCTTTAGACATAGTGGCAGACGACCTCGTAATATATTACTATGTGTACCGAAGGCACTCCAACCTAGCCTGATTCGCTGTTTTATCTCGGCTTCGCAGGATGCACTCGACTGGATGAGTTGCCGTAGGTATTCGTTCACTGCTTCTAGTGCCTCGCCCTGTGTTTGTATTTGCTTAACTGGGGTTCGACTGTTGAACATGACTTAAGCCTTTTTCATGTTCATTTTTAAATCGCTTATTGATTGTTGTAATTCATCTGCTGACTCGCTGGGAAGAACAATATCATCTGCAAATCTTAGATTGCTTAAGTGTTCATTCCCTATTCTAATCCTTCTCTCCTTCCAATCTAACTTCTTGAATACTTCCTCCAAACAAGCTGTAAATAGCTTCGGTGAGATGGTGTCGCCCTGCCTAACACCCTTTTTTATTGGTATTTCTATATATACCCTCTAGTAATCTGTAGTATTTTTACTCTACTCCTTGTTTACGAATTGCATCTAGTACTGCAGATATATTTACCGAATCGAATGCTTTTTCATAATCTACGAATGCCATACATAAAGGCTTCTTATATTCGTTTGTTTTCTCTTTTATTTGTGCTAGTGTGTGGATATGGTCTATAGTTGAGAATCCGCTGCGGAACCCTGCCTGTTCCCTGGGTTGTTTTGAATCTAATGTGTCGGTGATATGGGCTGTGATGACTTTTGTGAACAGTTTATAGATTACTGAAAGGAGGCTTATAGGTCGGAAATTCTTTAAGTCTTTTGTGTCTCCCTTTTTGTGTATGAAGATTATTATTGCGTTTTTCCAGGCGTTCGGAGTTTTACCGACACCTAGACAACTGTTATAAAGACTGGCCAGTTTTATTGCCGCGATCTCTCTTGCATTTGGAATAAAATCTACACTAAACCCTTCTTCTCCTGTTGTTTTTCCTCTTTTCATGCTTTTTAGTGCCCTATTTACTTCATCTACCGTGATGTTTGGAACGTCTCCAATTGTTGTGTTTGTCTCTGTATGTGGTTGATCGTTTGAGTGGTATAAGTCGCGATAGAAGTCTATTACTTTGATCATTTCATTGTTATTGTATGTCACCTCTCCGTTGGGTTCCTTTACTGCATACATTTGTTTTTTTCCCTATTCCGAGCCTCCTCTTTGTTGCCTTAAGGCTGGTGCCGGTAAGCAGAGCTTCGTTTATTTTTCGTATGTTAAATTTGCGTACATCCTCTTTCTTCTTCTTCTTTATCGTCTTAGTCAGCTCTGTTGATTCTATCTTGTCTCTGATTGATGTTATTGTCATGTCCGTACGCTGTTTCATAAGCTCTTTTGTGTCCACCGAAAGCTTACTGAACTTTTCTTTTTCATCTTTACCCCCTATTTTAAATGCAGCTTCCGTTAATATCTCACTGAATTGGTCGTTCATTTGGTCTATGTCAAGATCTTCTTCAAGAGCTGAGTATTTGTTTCGGATGTTGATACTGAATTCCGTCGCCCTCTTCTTAATGTTGATTAGATTAACGAGAGGCTTCTGTATAGGCTTGTTTCATTCCCTTCTTAGCTGTAATTTTACTCTACTTCTGACCAGTCTATGGTCGCTACCGACATTTACTTTATTGATAATGGTTACGTCTTGTACTATGTCGCGCCTATTGGTGATTATGAAGTCAATTTCGTTTTTAATGCCGGATGGTGATTTCCATGTCCATTTCCTCCCGGGTCTCTTTCCGAAGAATGTATTCATAATTTTAAGGGATCGAGCTTCAGCGAATTCTATCAGCCTTTGCCCTCTCTCATTTTTGGTGCCTATTCCATGTTTCCCAACCGAAGTTTCTCCATCTTCCCTTATTCCTATCTTGGCATTAAAACCCCCCATAATCATGGTAAAGTGTGTTTTTGCTCTATCGGTAGCTGCTTGCACATCTTCATAAAAGCTCTCTTTCTCCTCATCACTATGACTGCTGGTAGGAGTGTATACTTGGATATTTTTTAGGCTATATCTGTTGTTTAGTTTCAGTATTACAGAGACCACTCTTTCAGTCACTGTAGAATTCCCTAACCTTCTTTTCGAGTCACTTGTGAACTAAGAAACCTACTCCTGATTCTTGTTTGCTATCCAAGGGTTTACCTCGCCAATATAATAAGTGCCCATCATTTAGTTCTGCTCTTTGCCTAGTCTCCTAACTTCAGAAAGCCCTACAATATCCCATTTA
>BOPN01006088.1:50000-55000 GCA_017312705.2 Penaeus japonicus
TATATATATATATATATATATATATATATATATATATATATATATATATATATACATATATATATTTATATATATATATATATATATATATATGTATATATATATATATATATATATATATATATATATATATATGTATATATATATATATATATATATATATATATATATATATATATATATATATATATATATATTATATATATACATGTGTGTGTGTGTGTGTGTTTGTGTTAGAGTAAGTATATATAAAAAGTATATACAATATGTATGTATAAATACATACATACTTAATTTTTCTGGTAAAGGCATTTATAGTTATTGTTCCTGTTTTTGATATTTTGGCTATTTAGTCTTTACTAGAACATATCCTTATTCTTAACGGCTGTCTAGTAATTGATATTTTTAAGCTTCATGCATGCATTAAAGAAACCCATAAAAAAATGTTACAGCTCATTTGAATATGAGAGACGTGCCATCAAAAAACAAATTTCCTTGCTAACCAAAAGGGACCAAGAAGGTACACATTGAGCGAATACAAGACTGTCTCTGACTAGGATTCTCACACTATAACTATGATCCCAAGTACTTACTCTTCAGGAGAAGCTGAAGAGATATTTAGAGTGTCTCCCAGGCAGCCGAACAACCAGCCGCCAACCTCAAAGTCTTCGCAGTTGAACTGGATTCTATCGTTAAGGTCAACAGCCTGATTGAACAAGACCATGTAAGTTTGCATTTCTATTTGGTGGTATAATATCTACATATTTTGGGATGTATCTCGGTATTAAAAGAGCGAGGTCATGTATATTAAATACATATAGCCACTTTAAATGTATTACGCATTTTTTTTTCTTTTCTTTTTTTACCACAAAGACATTTTTTGCTGTTATTGTTAGTTTTGCTATTATTATTACCATTATCTGTAGAAGTGGTAACAGTTATAGTAGCAATAATAGTATGCTATAATAATAATTATAATCTTTATTAGTATTAATCATTATCATGCAATTATCATCATTATTCTATTCTTACTACTATTAATATTTTCATGAAAATCATTGATATAATCATGATTATCATCCTTATTACCATTGTTACCAATATTATTATTACTACTTTTATCATAATTATCATTTATAGGATTATAGTAGTAATTTATAGTAGTAACATTTCATATTCATTATCATAATAATTAGCATTATCATCATAATTATTGTTGCTTTTATTGATTTGAATATCATCATTATTACTATTATCAGCTTTAGCATTACTCTAACTCTAACCATCATCATATCATCATCATTCACTTTCATAAATATAATCATCATTAACTTTGTTGTTATTCTTATCACAATTATACTACAACTGCAATTATTGCCATCAAACTTGATGAGTCTGTTAACTTGAGAGGGAGATATATTATTGTAAGAAAATATAAGAATTCTTATCTAACATATGTAGATGAATTGAATACTCACGCAGAAAACCCATTCTGTGCTGTCGCCATCAGTGTATTGCGAAGGATAGTTCGGGGAAGTGAAAGTCTCGCTGGCGCACGTGTCAAGCCATATTTCATTCGCTGAGGATGAAATGTACATTAGAATAATAGATATCTGTATCTTTGTATATATATGAATATATATGTATATATATATATATATATATATATATATATATATATATATATATATATACACATATATATATATTTATATATATGAAAATGTCAGAACTTCCTGCTCTTAGCCATACTACAGGATGTGTGAGATATTTAAAGAACTTCATTCTATCACTAAATGGCACTTTTTTTCATGTTCTGAGAGGATGAGATGTGCGTTTAATGTATATGTTCATGCATCCTTCATTTATTTGTCCATTCATTTATATGTCAAGGTATATAATGAACGCCCATATTTGACTTAGTGAACATTTCTGGTGCTAAGAAGTGTCCTGGCATGTTTCCGCTTATTCTATTAGAAATATTAGTATTACCTTGTTAGCAACTATATATTTTCTCCACATGTAGTAGATGAAAAATTATATATCTAAGTATTCGAGTCATGTCACTTATTGTCATTATCGAATTTAATAGAAACTCATATGATAATTGCACTTACCTTCCGGGTTGTTTACATCGCTACAGATACTGTCTGGATTGGGATCGAAGGCCGTGGCAGTGCAGCTGAAACCCGAGTAGAGAGGAAAAATAGTTTTGACGGTGAAGGAGACTGTCGTTCCCCGGTCGGTGGTCTGCTCATTCACCGGTCCATCAGTCCCACAATAGCTGTGAGGAAGTCAACAAACTGATCATCATTTGTGTGTTTAGGATAAGTTTGAGTTCTCAAGTTACTGCCATTTCTTTCAGCAAGTGATGTTATGTTCAGCGTGCTCTCCCTATATATATCAACCTGTCTCTCTCTGTCTAGAGTTATAAAGGATTGGTTTATTTTCACAAATCAACACTGCCGAAAATTATTTGAGTGTTAGGACTTTTTTGCAAGACTAAGCAAGTTGATAAAACTCTACATGATGAATAAGAATCCAATAGGATTGCAACATAACTCACGTGGTTCCTGTTTCGGTGTTGGAGATACCGAAAGTGTCGTCCAAACAAAACAGGAGCTTCCCACCAACGTTGAATGTGTCGCATGTAATCTCTATCCTGTGTTCGGAATTATCAGCCTGGAGACATGGAATAGTAGAATGAAGTGGAAGTTCTGAGTATGTTTTGGAAGATAAAATCAATGAATCCATTTAGTTTGAATTAGAAATAAAACGAAAGGTTACAGCCTTAATTACCCTGCCTCATTGGAATAGAATAGACGACTAAAATATCTAGCTAACTTTCACTTCTTAACATTATCTCTCCAGTCCAAAGCCCGAGTAGAAATACATCAACTGACATCATAGCATCTAGCTACCCGATAGCCTTCCTATATCTTATTTACATTGGAGCCTGATTTTCAAAGGAAGACAATGAGGAATGTGCGCCGCATATCTCTAGGTCCAATTTAGCATTTATCTTGAAGGTGAAATCATAAAAAAGAAAGGGGTGGGAGGGACAAGAAAACTATTCCTTAAGAGTGGATCCTATCAGTGGAAAGGATATAATACTTACGCAGAATACCCAGTCCATACTGTCTCCTGGAGCGTATAACGAAGGGTAGTTCGGGGAAGTGAAGGTCTGGCTGCTCCCAGTAGCGAGCCATATTTCATTTGCTGAACGGAAGAAGTAATCAGAAACATAAACATAGGCTTTGTTCTATATCTGAGTATCAGTATCTGTCTCTCAGTCACTGTTAACATAATCTCTGTCTCTCAATCTCTCGCTCTCGCTCTCTCTCTCTGTCTCATATATATATATATATATATATATATATATATATATATATATATATATATATATATATATATATATATATATATATATATATATATATATATATATATGTATATATATATATATATAGATATATATATATATATATATATATATATATATATATATATATATATATATATATATATATATATATATATATGTATATAAAAATATGAGACAGAGACAGACAGAGAGCGAGAGGAGGAAAGTGAGAGATTTATATATATATATATATATATATATATATATATATATCTATATCTATATCTATATATATATATATATATATATATATATATATATATGTATATATATATTTATTTATTTATATATTTACATTGTGTGTATGTGTGTGTGCATGTGTATGTATGTGGTGTGTGTGTGTGTTTGTGTATGTGTGCATGTGTATGTCTGTGGTGTGTTTGTGTATGTGTGTGCGTTTTGTGTGTGTTTGTGCTAATGTTTATGTGTGTGGTGTTTGTGTGTGTGTGTGTATTGTGTGTGTGTGTATGTGTGCATGTGTATGTATGTGGTGTGTGTGTGTGTTTGTGTATGTGTACATGTGTATGTCTGTGGTGTGTTTGTGTATGTGTGTGCGTTTTGTGTGTGTTTGTGTGAATGTTTATGTGTGTGGTGTTTGTGTGTGTGTGTGTGTGTGTGCATGTGTATGTATGTGGTGTGCCGAAACCAAAAAAAGGAAGGGAAATACATGAAACACTGGAATATGCCGAAGGCCTTTTTGCTTTAATGCTTCATCAGGGCATAATACACATGAGTTATAGCCCACTCTATAATCTATGTGTACTATGTCCTGCTGAAGCAGTAAAGCGAAAAGATTAGTATTATCCCGTGTTTCCCCTCACTATTTTGTTTTCAACTTGTTCAGCATGAATCCTTCATGTGTGTATGTATATGCACACTCATGTAAATACTTTCTTTTTGATCTCGAGGTCGTTAGGTAAATAGGAAAAGTAGCACATACATAATAAAGCAGGCACTGCCAACAGAGGCACGTGCTTAATATTCTAATAATCTGAGGATACAATTTTGGTAAGGAACTTGATCGTTATGAATCCTCTTAGTGGTTGTCATAGATACTGTACACGCATAATGTATGAAAATAATGAGGAAGAAAGTTCACAAGGAGAACGTACCGTTTTCACCAGTGCATATTTCTGCAAGTACAGAAGATCCTTGTCCAACCTGTAACATAAGGACAAATCGATGTAAATACGCCGAGAAAGTTAGGATTTAGAAAGAGAAAAACAATTCTCAAAATGCTTTCATTACAAATGACGAAGGAACTTACTATCAGGACGGCAAAGAGGAGTTGCTTGGAGAATCTAGATGTCATTGCAAAGCTGGCTGAAGGAAAAGAAAATTAGAATTTCAAGAAATATCCAGTGATAAAACATGTGACTGAGTAATTGCATATTCACTTACAAATCTCTGGTGAAGTGGAGGGCAAAGTTGCATTCAAAATATTATGTAAGCTTCTCAGAGAGCCAGAAAGAGGGAAAAGGGGGTAGAAAAAGATACAGTTTTGCATATATATGTGTATGTATGTATATATTTTTTGTGGACCTTTATTGCTATGTCCAAATCTCATATAATTTAT
>BOPN01006088.1:67500-70000 GCA_017312705.2 Penaeus japonicus
AATTTATGCACATACAATGTAAGGACCCAGAGAACACAATCTGATTTTTTGACACTGCTTGAGGAACTTTCATTTATTAAATGGGATATTGTAGGACTTTCTGAAGTTAGAAGACTGGGCGAAGAGCAGAAATTACTAAATGATGGGGACTTATTATATTGGCAAGGTAAACCCTTGGATAGCAAACAAGAATCAGGAGTAAGTTTCTTAGTTCACAAGCGACTCAAAAAGAATGTTAGGGAATTCTACAGCGTGAGCGAAAGAATGGTTTCTGTAATATTGAAACTAAACAACAGAAATAGCCTAAAAATTATCAAAGTGTACGCTCCTACCAGCAGTCATAGTGATGAGGAGATAGAGAGCTTCTATGAAGATGTGCAAGCAGCTAGAGTAAAAAGAGCTAAGAGTAAAAACCCATTTTACCGTGATTATGGGGGATTTTAATGCCAAGATAGGAATAAGGGAAGATGGAGAAACCTCGGTTGGGAAACATGGAATAGGCACCAGAAATGAGAGAGGGCAAAGGTTGATATAATTCACTGAAGCTCGATCCCATAAAATTATGAATACACTTTTCGAAAAGAGACCCGGGAGGAAATAGACATGGAAATCACCATCCGGCATTTAAAAACGAAATTAACTTCATAATCACCAATAGGCGCGACATTGTACAAGACGTAACCGTTATCAATAAAGTAAATATCGGTAGCGACCATAGACTGGTCAGAAGTAGAGTAAAATTACAGCTAAGAAGGGAACGAAATAAGCTCATACAGAAGCCTCTCGTTAATCTAATCAACATTAAGAATAGGGCGACAGAATTAAATAAAAATGAAATTACCAAAGTAATTGAAGACTTCTATCGCGACTTATACCACTTAAACGATCAACCACATACGGAGACAAACACAACAATTGGAGACGTTCCAAACATCATGGTAGAGGAAGTAAATAGGGCACTAAAAGACATGAAAAGAGGAAAAACACCAAGAGAAGACGGCAGTAGTGTAGATCTTATTCAAGATGCAGGAGAGATTGCGGCAGTAAAACTGGCAAGTCTTTATAACAGATGTCTAAGCGTCGGTAAAACTCCGAAGGCCTGGAAAAACGCAATAATAATTTTAATACACAAAAAAGGGAGACACAAAAGACTTAAAGAATTACCGACCTATAAGCCTCCTTTCAGTAATCTATAAACTGTTCACAAAAATCATCACAGCCCGTATCACCGATACATTAGATTCAAAACAACCCAGGGAACAGGCAGGGTTCCGCAGCGGATTCTCAACTACAGACCATATCCACACACTAGCTCAAATAAGGGAGAAAACAAACGAATATAGGAAGCCCCTGTGTATGGCATTCGGAGGAAAAACCAGGTCAAGTTTCTACAGGATTGCTTACAAGAACAGGTTAGTCCCCCTTCCTTTGGCCAATACTTTGCTAATTCTAGATTAGGCGTACCTTTTTCTAGTTATGAGGGCCATCGTTTACGAGATAGCATTCGTTGTGCTAAAATAAATGTTGAAGATGCGTTCCATAAAGTCCGTAGGTCACTTAGATTACTTAGAGAAGTTACCCCGGTTCAATTTTAGATGATCTTTTGGCGTTTGCTGCTCATAAATCTTCCCTTAAAAGTCGTCGTCATCAAGCTTCCCTCCATAATAAACTTCACAATATTTGTTCACGGAGCCCTTGGTCGAAATTTTCTCTCACCGACTCGGTTGTTAATTTATCGTCTTATACTCTTTCTCGCTATGAAACCGAACTTTTAGGCTTTGGATTATCTTTTGCTTCAAAACCCAGTCTAGTTAACTGTTTGGATTATATTAAAGGCCTCGATGGTCTTATTGCTAAACAAAATAAGTGCTTTAACAAAGATGTTAGCTACCTTAAGGGATTCATGTTAAATCCCATTCTCAATTTAATGGTCTACCACAGCGTTATTATTTAGCGATCAAATCGCTTAAACGTAACTCTAATATAGTGATCACCAAAGTGGATAAAGGTAGTAACGTTGTTATCATAGATAAAGTAGATTATGTCCAGAAAGCTCATCTCCTCTTAAATGATAGCACGACTTATCAAAAACTTCGGTCGAATCCTTACCCCTCGGTGACTGAGTCTTTTCGTAGAAATCTCAAACGTATTGCTGCAAAATGCCCCGATCCAAATTTTTTCGATCGTTTCAGGACTGTTAATCCGTCTATTCCTTATTTCTATGGTCTCCCTAAAACTCATAAGGACGGTATTCCCTTAAGACCAGTTATTTCGTCGTGCAACTCAGTTACTCGCCCATTAGCTTCGTGGCTAGCTAGTAATTTATCACCTCTTCTAGGTTCTTTCTCGAGCAGTCATATTAAGCATTCGATGGATTTCATGGATAAAGTTCGTGATTTACATACCCACAACATGAAACTTGTAAGTTTTGATGTAGATTCCCTGTTTACAAATGTTCCTCTTGATGATGTGCTAGATTTTTTAGAACGTAAACTTACTC
>BOPN01006089.1:0-5000 GCA_017312705.2 Penaeus japonicus
TATATATATGTATACACACACACACACACACACACACAAACACACACACACACACATATATCATGATGGGGATTTACATCAGAAACTACCTTTTGTATATCCACTACCATATAGTGGCTCCTTATATACCGTATAAGCAGACTGTAGAGGCGAAGATCCCGCGAACTTTACAGAGAGGGCACAGAGAGACTAGTTAAAGTTTTGATAAAATATCCAATTTATTAATGAGAAATGGCTCTTATTGAGTGTTCGATTTCTCTGAAGAAACAGCGTAGATAAGGATAATAAATATGACAAGACCCACCCAAACAATTTGTGTTTTTCTCACACGCTCGCTAATTTGTAATTCTTATGCCTTTAGGACAATGTTTGTATTGAGAGTAATTGTGAAAACAAAAACAAATAAGTACGTTAATAAAACGAACAAGGAATAATAATGTTTAAAGATACGAAAAATATTCTGGAATATTCAAGAGCTCGCTAATGATTATATTTGTATATATGGATAATAAGCTAATGGTAATAACTGAATTCATTATGGAATTAACAAAAGAATAAGTATATAATAATAATCAGCTTGGATAATATGATTATAAGAATTAACAATATCACAATAGCCTTGGTAATAACAGTATAAGAATTAACAGGATTATGAAACCGTGAATGATAACAGTGATATAATAATAAATAATTGTATCACTACAGGACACACACACACACACATATATATGTATGTGTGTGTGTGTGCGTGTGTGTGTGTGTGTGTGGATGTGTGTGCATGTGTGCGTGTATGCATGCACACCAATCACATCTATCTTCTCTTCTCATGCCCACTAATACACCGAAGCTACCAGCAGGAGAGCAGGCTGTACCTCGCGGGCCCGGCTTATCAGCCGCCGCCGAGAGGAGTCCACCATGTTATCTTCGACGTCATCGCCGCTCAGAGCAGCTGGAGAGGGCGCGGCGCATACAGGGCGACATGGCGCGGAGCTCTCGGAAAATTGTTTTCAATTTGTATAATTTTGGTGTTTGTGTGTCCTGTTACTTCTCTTTCAGCATACACACACACACACACACACACACACACACACACACACACATACACACACACACACACACAATTATTAAACAATAATACTTACGAATTCATATATGCGGATATAGTGACAAATACATACTTCTGTTTCATTCTTCCTGTAGTTTTTGTTTTCAGGCCTTAGAAGCTTAATTAAAAACAATTTTCATCTTATCAGCCTCGCCTATTTAAGTCTTCCCTTTACTACGCAAATTCTAACCCTCCATGAAAATACTTGGACATCCGAAATAGTTTTACAGTGTGATGCCATGAGGGAAAAAAATATCTCTAATCTAAAAAAAAAAGAAAAAAAAAAAAATGGCCTGGTCTCAACAGCCAGACTTATCTTCTCGTCGGGCATTTGCTTCTGACAGCTGGATGCTCGCTAGTTCCTAAGATGCTCCTCGAGTGAAACTTATCTTATCGTCTTTACAGAACTTTGGAAAAGGACGGAGAGCAAACATGAAATAAGCACGCCACGACACATAAGCGGCCTTCGAATCCTTCGGGCTGCGGAATTCTATCAGAGAGTCTCGGTACCTGTGGAGTGGATGGCGAAGGAGCCCGAGGGAGGAAGACACAAGGCGAGCTCTATTGATTATTAGGAATGAAAAGCAAACTTCTTCTTCGTCGGGAGGTGCTTCTGGACCTATTGACAAGCCCTCCCAAGAAAATGTACTTCAATTTTTTTTCTTTTTTTTTCTGAACTTGAGGAAACGTAAGACATTTGGACAGTCTAGTAGAACCTAAGGGCATTCTGGAACCACCGTCTTGATACGATACAAGCGATATGATATAGGGAAAGATATCAAACGGTGAGGTTCAATCAATTTTCAAATTATGATTTGGATATGAGCATTTACTTTTATCTTGTTATTCTGAATATTGGTTGTGCTATCACGAAATGTCATGACCTTTATAAATCTATTTTCTGTTGGTATATCATCCCCTTATGGAAAAAGAAAAATCCTTTTTATCCTATCCATTACCAAGGTTTTGTTGCAGACTCGCGGCCAGTTACAGGAGTATTTTTTTTTTTTTTTTTTTTTTAATCTAAGAGACTGTGCATGTTTTCTGTCAAATTCGTTTATCAGGAGCAATGTTCAGAGACATTTAACCTATATCTCGATCTCTTGTAACTGTTAAAAGAATTTTAATCATGCTTTTTTTTCCTCTTTTGTAGACAGCCTTTGCTAGTCGGAGACACAAAGTGTGACAACAATTTACCGGTCCTTAAACAAACAATTCTAAAAGCTTGTAAAACTATGTGTGATAAAACTGTTACTCTTCTATTGGTAAATTGCGAAAAATGCTTTTACATGTGAAATTTCTCTTTTCTGTATCATAGACGTCAGAGGAAACGTGTGTGGGCGCGTGACCCTTTAAACGCAAATACGGTAATTACTAAAAGACAAAAAAAAAAAAAAGAAAAAAAAAAAAAAAAAAAAAAGGCATATATTCGTACCATTTATCTTCTTAGGAATATGCTTCTTCACCTGACACCCCCCCCTCCCCCATCCTCGGGTGTCAAACATTTATAAACGACCGGTTCAAAGTTCTTGGATTCCTTACCAGTCATGCAGTACATGTTAATATATTTTTCTCATCATTTCATTTTGAAAATGTACCGATTTGCTTTGCACCCTGACTTTTTTTTTTTTCTCGAATACTATTTCTGATGTTGTAAAGGATTAATGCAAGTATCTCATCCTATCTGTCTCATAATTTTTATCTAAATGATTACTTTTATGAGCTGCGTTGCGATATGCATGTATCTGTTTGTAGTTTTGATATATAAGTATGATATTCGCTGTTGACGAAGGAATTATGAGAGTAAAAAGGAACAAATGATGCATTCATAATTTCGAAAAGAAGTAAAACATTAATAAATAATGACGCACATGGCCTAAATAAAATGTAATATATAATGCGTTATATGATGTATACTTTCTCGACTTTAGCAGATTAATGCAAACTCCTGATGTATGAAATATATATCTTAATGTATTACTATTTTTTTCTATTTTTCTGAAACTCATTTCATATTGCAAGTCCATTTACTGATTTGCTTCTCCTTTTTTAGTACTTTCTGCTTAATGCGCTGAGTAGAAAGAGATTGATGGATAGACAGATAGATAGATGGTGGTAGAGAGGGGAAGAAGAGAGAGAGACCGAGAGAGAGAGAGAGAGAGAGAGAGAGAGAGAGAGAGAGAGAGAGAGAGAGAGAGAGAGAGAGAGAGAGAGAGAGAGAGAGAGAGAGAGAGAGAGAGAGAGAAAGCTAGCCAGCTAGATGGTAGTAGAGAGAGCGAGGAAGAGAGAGAGAGCGAGAGAGAGAGAGAGAGAGAGAGAGAGAGAGAGAGAGAGAGAGAGAGAGAGAGAGAGAGAGAGAGAGAGAGAGAGAGAGAGAGAGAGAGAGAGAGAGAGAGAGAGAGAGAGAGAGAGAGAGAGAGAGAGAGAGAGAGAGAGAGAGAGAGAGAGAGAGAGAGAGAGATAAAGAAAGAAAGAGAAGAGAGAGAAAGAGAGAGAAAGACAGAGAGAGAGAGAGAGAGAGAGAGAGAGAGAGAGAGAGAGAGAGAGAGAGAGAGAGAGAGAGAGAGAGAGAGAGAGAGAGAGAGAGAGAGAGATAGTTAGATATAGTAACTCTGATTTATCTGTTTGTGGAAAAAGATTAATAGATAGATATATAGATAACAGTAGAGAGAGAGAGAGAGAGAGAGAGAGAGAGAGAGAGAGAGAGAGAGAGAGAGAGAGAGAGAGAGAGAGAGAGAGAGAGAGAGAGAGAGCGAGAGAGAGAGAGAGAGAGAGAGAGAGAGAGAGAGAGAGAGAGAGAGAGAGAGAGAGAGAGAGAGAGAGAGAGAGAGAGAGAGAGAGAGAGAGAGAGAGAGAGAGAGAGAGAGAGAGAGAGAGAGAGAGAGAGAGAGAGAGAGAGAGGGAGGAGAGATTGATAGATATATAGATATATAGATACATAGATAGGTAGATAAATAGATAGAAAGAAAGAAATAATAAAAAAAAAACGAGAGAGAAAAAAATTAAGTAGGGAAAGAAGCAACGACCAAAACAAATTGAGTTTAGTGACCCAATTGAATATTAATTGCTACTATTGCTACAAATTGCTACTTACGGAGGTTACATGAATTATGCCGAGCCTGATTTGCGAAACAATTTTGAAATTAACTGAAAAAAAAAAACACACACAGGAAAATTATTTCGAAGACAAACACCGTGAGTAATTAGCTACTGTGTTTTTTTTCCCCGTAGTATCCGAACGCTTAATCAATATCTTATGGACCTATGGGGTGGCTAAAGGCGATAATACTCTTAAATAAGGTGTTTGTGTACATCTGCTTGACTCTGGATACAGGGACAGTATAGACAACTGCGTGTGGTCGCATTAAATATTCAGCAAAGGTTGTTTTAACCAGATGTGTTATTGTCATTGGGATTAATTGTTATTTGCTATTAATCGAAATGTTTTGGCTTAGATTTAACGATAGATTGTGCATGGTTTTATTTTATGTGTGGAGTGATCATTAATACTAGTATCGTATGAGAAGCGGTTGAGTGTCTCTATCCCTATCCTCTCTCTCAGACTCGAAGACAATGTGATGTAATTTCTCTGTCTGTCTGTCTCTCTCACCTTCTCTCCCTCTCTCCTCATCTCTCTCTTTTACTCACCCCTTCCTTTCATCTCTCTCTCTCCCTCTCTCTCCCTCTCTCATTCTTTCACTCACTCACTCACTCACCTCTCCATCTCTCTCTCGTGCCCCTCTCCTTCGTATTTTGTTTTCATTCTCTCTCTCTCTCTCTCTCTCTCTCTCTCTCTCTCTCTCTCTCTCTCCGTCTGTCTTTCTCTCTCCCTCCCTCCCTCTCTCTCTCCCTCCCTCTCTCTCTCTCTCTCTCCCTTTCTCTCTTTCTCTCTCTC
>BOPN01006089.1:15000-17500 GCA_017312705.2 Penaeus japonicus
TTATTAGTCAGGATTTAATATGCTACATTATTTCAATAGTAATAATTAATGACGAATTATAAGCTTAAAGTGTAGGATTGATGCATCAAAAAAAAAAAAAAAAAAAAAAAAGTTAATATGTTAATGACACACAATGTCACAATAAGATTTTGTTTATATCACTATTTTTCATCGTGTAAATCTTAATGTGTTTTGTTTTTTCCTATCTGGTGATATTGCATTCCGTTACAAGACATTATTTCATAGCAATGCTGTTTTATATTACTTTGAATAGATTTGAAATTGAGAAGATTATGGGAATGAATCCGTTTCTGAGATTTAAACTTTTGAAAAGTTATAAGATTAAAAAGAAAAAAAATATATATGTATGTTAATGTCATTAGTGAGTAGTGTCAAGAAGGAATAAATATTAGGGTATAAAAACAAACGTGTCGGTGTGAGTGTGGGATTGAAGTAAGGACAGCAAAAGGCAACGCAAACATAGATAACAAATACAAGATCAACACAGGCAACAAGAACAACACAGATAACAAAGACAAACACAAGAACAGCAAAGTCAGAAGCAACATAAACGACAAATACAAGACAGGCGACATTGATAACTCAGCGAAGCAAAAAAAGACACACGAAAAACACAAAAACAACAAAGACAACAAACGCAACAAGAACAACAACATTGAAAACAACAAGAGCAAAGGTAACAGACAACAGAGATAATGAAAAAACAAAACAAAAATAAAACAAAGAAAGCAAGGGCAACAAAGACAACAAGGAAAAAGATTGCAGAGAAAACAAAGACAACAAAGACGTCAAAGACAAGCGGGAAGCCAATGTAGGTAGATCAACTTAGAACAAAAGCAACAAGGACTACAAATAGATAAAAAACAAAGACAATAAAGTGAACAAGGACTACGAAGATACGGAGAACAAAGACAGCAAAAAGACAACAAGAGTAACAAGGACAAAGACGACATAGACAAAAAGGAGAACAAAAGCAGCAAAGACAAGGACAACAAAGACAACAGAAACAACACATAGGACAAAGACACGAGAGGCAGCAGTGAAAACAAAGACAATAAATATAATTAGTTCAACAAAGACAATGACATCAAAGACAACAAGGACAGCAGAGCTAGAATGAACGACAAAGACAAAAACAACAAGCCAAGGACAACAAACTCAAGAAAGACAGCAGACAAGGACATTGACGTTAATAAAAACAACAAAGACAACGCCACTGAAAATATTGGAAACAAACACAACAAAGAACAAGAAAAACAAAAACAACAAGGGACGACAAAGACAAAAAGAGGAGTAACAATTACATGGATACCAAAAACAATAAGAACACAAAGACAAAACAAAGGACAAGAAAGAACACAAGACCAACAAAAACAAATAATACAAGAACAAACACACACAAATCACACACAAAAAAACAAAGACACCAAGAGCATCAGCGAAGAACAAGAACAAGAACAGCCCAAAACCCACAACCACATTGGAAAAAACTCCAAAACAAGATGGTGGGAAAGAGGAGGAGGGGGGTTGGGGGTTGGGGGTTGGGGAGGGGAGTTGGGAAAGGGGGAGGAAATAGATGCGAGGAACAGCGAGCGAACGAGACGTGTCATTCCTAACCAAAGTTTAGTTTCCGACGACCGGTCTCCAGTCGAGTAGTTAGTTGACGGGCCACTTAGAGGGTCGTCGGCTGAGGCAAGGATGGCAGAGCAGGCAAGTCGACGATCTGCGACTACCTTCCACCAACTAGGTAAACAAAAGAGGGTGGAAATATATGGATTTAGTTTTCGTTCTTTCTTTTTTTCTTTTTGAGGGGTGGTGGCGGGGTGAGGGGGAGATAGGGGAATAGGTAATGGGTTACAGAAACGGTGTGGCACGTGGTTATTGTTTTGTGTCGTATAAGGAACTCTCTGGGGTAAATCATATGCCAGAGGACTTAAGGCTGGAAAAGACAAGGGAGAGAAGGTGAGAGAGTGAGAATGAGAGAGAGAGAGAGAGAGAGAGAGAGAGAGAGAGAGAGAGAGAGAGAGAGAGAGAGAGAGAGAGAGAGAGAGAGAGAGAGAGAGAGAGAGAGAGAGAGAGAGAGAGAGAGAGAGAGAGAGAGAGAGAGAGAGAGAGAGATAGAGAGAGAGGAGAGAGAGAGAGAGAGAGTGAGAGTGAGAAGGATAGATATAGAGACAGATAGATAAATAGATTGAGAGAGAGAGAGAGAGAGAGAGAGAGAGAGAGAGAGAGAGAGAGAGAGAGAGAGAGAGAGAGAGAGAGAGAGAGAGAGAAGGATATATATAGAGGTAGAGAGATAGATAGATAGATTGAGAGAGAGAGCGTGGGAGTCATATCCATTATTTTCATGGAATAGTATTAGCATATGTGCACTTACACTATTCATTACATCTATTATCATATCCTGAATAATGGACTTACTCATATGATTTATTTTCCCTCACGTATCATTCTATTTATTGAACATATGCATTACCGC
>BOPN01006089.1:25000-30000 GCA_017312705.2 Penaeus japonicus
ACGGATGTCTGAAAGGCGAGAACAAAACGAAACCCATAGGTAACAAGACAGTTGATTAAAAAAGGCGAGTGGTGGGTTTACGCTATTACTTTCCAGTTAGTTCTACGTTCATTGTAGGAGTAGTAAGAGTAGTTCTACGTTCATTGTAGGAGTAGTAAGAGTAGTTCTACGTTCATTGTTGGAGCAGTAAGAGTAGTTCTACGTTCATTGTAGGAGTAGTAAGAGTAGTTCTACGTTCATTGTTGGAGTAGTAAGAGTAGTTCTACGTTCATTGTAGGAGTAGTAAGAGTAGTTCTACGTTCATTGTTGGAATAGTAAGAGTAGTTCTACGTTCATTGTAGGAGTAGTAAGAGCAGTTCTACGTTCATTGTTGGAGTAGTAAGAGTAGTTCTACGTTCATTGTTGGAGTAGTAAGAGTAGTTCTACGTTCATTGTAGGAGTAGTAAGAGTAGTTCTACGTTCATTGTAGGAGTAGTAAGAGTAGTTCTACGTTCATTGTTGGAGTAGTAAGAGTAGTTCTACGTTCATTGTTGGAGTAGTAAGAGTAGTTCTACGTTCATTGTTGGAGTAGGAAGAGTAGTTCTACGTTCATTGTTGGAGTAGTAAGAGTAGTTCTACGTCCATTGTAGGAGTAGTAAGAGTAGTTCTACGTTCATTGTAGGAGTCGTTTTAGGTTCATTGTAGGATTCGCAGCATCGCAGAAGCAGTGAAACCCGACCGCCGACCCAGCAGACTGGCAACCCCCAAACCGCAGGAAGCCGTCAACTCTATTCTCCTTCGAGAAAACAATGTCTTCGTTAGTTCAGCACCTAGTAAGGCTAGACAAACAAGGATGACAATGTGTCTGGGTGTTGGTATCGATTGGGCAAACAAACAAAGACTTAGCGAACTTAGAAGTGCAGGAACAGCTGTTATTCACTGTGTAATCTTCATCTCTCTCTCACACACAAGTTGCTACTGCACATACGGCGAGTACAATGTGCAGTGGTGTTGATTGTATTGGTTGTATAAAGAGCAGTGTACTAAAGGTATGATGATATCAATAGAAATATTGTTCTGTATTATTGGAAATTCAGAATTTCTAATGGAATTGCCTTTAAAAAAGTAACATGTGATATTATTGATAATTATAACAATAGCAACAGCAATCATAGTGTATTGCAAGGGCGATGCATTATGACAACTTATGATTATATTACTACTAGTGATAACAAACGATAAAGTAATAATGATAACGATAGTAATAATAGTAACAGTGGTAGTAGTAGCAGAAGTAGTAGTGGTAGCAGTAATAGCAGTAACAATAGCAGCACCATCAGTTGTAGTTGTAGCAGTAGTAGTTCTAATGACAACAACCACACCAACGAGAGCAATGATGCTAAAAATAACAAGAAAGAACAAGAACAAGAACAACCGATACTCGCATTCCTTACAGTGATATCATTATGGATGAAACTGAAGAGGGAAGATTCGCTGCAACTAATTTTGAGAAATATGTGAATGATGATTAATCGCGGTGCAAAGCAAGATAGATCATCCGACGTTGCGATTGCCCATCTTCATCAGGAAGGAACATCAGGAAGATTCACATCATTTCAAGCATTATCATTTCCTGACTTATTTCGTAAGCGATAGAAGCATTTTTTTTTTTTTTTTTTTCATAACTTGTTTTCTTTTATGTCCCTATAGAAGAATAAGGGTTTGATTCCAGCACCACCATGGCGGACGTTAACTGGATATTGATTAATATATTTAATTTCTATTAATCTAATTTTATTTTATTTCATATATCAATTTTTATTTAATTTAAATACCCAAGAGGCTATGGTCCTGCTTGCTGTAGTTTGCGTGACAAATGTTGCTTGCTATATTAATACCTATTCCGCTATAATTCTTTCTTCCTTATAATCATTCGATATTACCATCCTTTTTCAACTACCGTATATAATAATTAATTCACCTTGTAATATATACCGTCTTCACGAACTACCAGCCGCAATGAAAATTATTATAGTATTAAGTTATATGGTCTGTAACGTTCTTTTTTTGTCTGTCACACCAATAATCTAAAGGAAATTATATAAATAGGATATGATAGTGTCATATCATCCGCAAATAACAGTTATACGATGAAGAGCCTATGACAAAAACGTTGACCTGGATTGTAGACTCCCACTTTAAGCTAACTAGGTATATTTAGGTAAAGGATATAGGGACAATTCTTATATTTCTGCGTATTGTTATTACGATGGTTATTATTGTTAGTTTTACTGTTGTTATGATAATGATAATGATAATAATAATAAAGATAATGATGATAATAATCATAATGATAATAATAAAGATAATGATGATAATAATCATAATCATAATGATAATAATAATGATAATTATCATTGTTATCGTTATCATTGTTATTATTATTATTGTTATTGTCATTACCAGTATTAGTATTAGTATTAGTATCATTATCATTATCATTATCATTATCATCATTATCATTATCATCATCACCATTATCATCATTACCATTATTATTATAAATCTATTTTAAGCGTGACTGTCAGTCAGCTACTTGGAGAGTACCATTTATTGAAACGTTTGAAAAATTGAATTTAACATCAAGAAGATTTATATCCATACCTCACTGCATTGCTACAGACCCTTGGTTCTATACCTGTAACATTACAGTTGGCTGGATAGCATACATACAAGAGCGCCAATTGATGGAATGATCTTGTTTTGTATGTATGAACGTTTCTGGCAACAGGTTTAGTTATGGACCTAAGTTATTTATGAGCAAACTATGTCCAAAAAGGTCTTCGGGTGTGAATCATTGATTTGTACAACGGCTTCGGTAAACAGTCAAGGGAAGCACTGTTTATTTCTCAAGTGAAGGTACACCTGGCTTGTTTACTTATGGGAGACTTCTTACGTCGGGCGACTTATAACAAGGAAGGAAGGTTCAGTCCCTGATGTGGTGTTACTATCGTTTTTCGTTTTCTCTACTTGAATTTGGTAATGGCTTTATCTGATAATTTCACTACCGCTTCTAATGGTGATGGTGATGATAATAGCTATAATGAAGTAAAAAATTATATATATTTTTTTCTCTCTCTCTCTCTCTCTTTTTCTCTCACTCTCGCTCTCTCTCTCTCCCTCTCCCCCCCCATCTCTCTCTCTTTCACACACACACACACACACACACACACAAAGAGCGCTTCTAAATTCCACCACTGTACTACACATATATATACACAAAAATACATGCAGATACATTTAAAACGCAGACGGGAGATTGAGTATTTTATCACAGAAGTGAAAATCACAAAGCCCAGTGAATTCGTTGTACAATATAGCATGGTTCCGAAAAAAATCCTTTTAATATCTAACATGTAAAATGTTTTGAAGCACTATGACTGCAGAGGACTGAAGAGATGAAGTAGTGTACTTCCCGTTTTTAATATTTTATGGGTTGTAAAAACACGTAGTATTTCATGCAGTCTAAATATGCAGATGCATGCGCAAGTATTATCTGCTTTGCATGATATGGACCTCGTGACATCAGAAGTAATTGAACTATGATGAACAATGGTTAATCTCTAATGATAGGATTGTAAGAATAGTGTAGTGAATGACAACATTAATTACCATTGAAAGGCGCATGATTAATCGTGAAATACGCATTAAAGATGCATAACAAAGCATAAATATCTTAATGAACATTCGTAACACCGATCAGAAAACCAAAATATAAATTACGTGATCTCTATCAATATTTCCGCGATATTGGGATCCGAAGTGGTTGTTCAGAGGATCGAAACCTCTATGTTTTGAAATAAGTGACGCACTATATCCGTATTCATATGGCAGTAGTATATTTCTAAATTTGTAGTGTTCTGCTACGCTCAATAGGTTAATAAGTGCCACTTTGGGTTGATAATTAATAATAATCATAGGTAAGTCGGTGTCATTATCGTCCACGTATTGGTACAATCAAAGGTAGTCATTATTATCTAGGATTTTGAAATGAATTAAAATCCAACAATTCGAATTTTACCAAAACCTTTGCATCGCTACTGTTTGAAGACTATTGTTTTTTCACTGACAATCCCGGTCTTGACAAATGCTATTTGATTGTGGATACTATGGACCAATTGTTCTAAAATGTTTTTTTTTTCTTCTTTTTTTCTATTCTCTTTATCTAGATTAATATTTTTCAAACGTTTTTTCATCTATAGCACGATTGACAATATTTCCAGCTCTACTTAAAATAGATGATTGGTCATGTGGGAATAGCGTATATGTATATATATATATATATATATATATATATATATATATATATATATATATATATATATAGATAGATAGATAGATATAGATATATAGATATCATTAAAGGCTCTAGGAATCATCATCGCATCAGGTCGTATATATGACTCCAAAATCTATATTGGTCCTGCAAAACTGAAGCAATAGAACACCGTTTTAATCTTGCACACACACACACACACACACGCGCGCACGCACATTAACAGGGAAACTCATATTTTATTCATATCTATGTTTCAAGTTTTCCATATTCTGAATTAATTATTAGACCATCGGTGTTACTTCAAATCATGTATCGTATCAGTAATTATTATGAAGGAAAATTTATCAACAATTCCTCCATCCACTTTACGTATTAATTCACAATCTATATTTATCAACACGCAAACATAAGAGTATTAAGCTCATGACTTTAATCATTTGCAAGCTATTCATGACTTTCCGGCCTTATAGGTCTTTGCTACAGATAATTATAATGCTAATGATAATGATAATTGGGATTATATCGAAGAGGATAATTATGATGATAATGATACTGATGCTAATGTTAATTTTAATAATAGTAAGGATTATTATGATGATGACAATAATGATGATAATCAGGATGATGATTATGATAATGATAATGAAGGCAATGATAATGATAACAAAAATAAAAACAAATA
>BOPN01006089.1:80000-83223 GCA_017312705.2 Penaeus japonicus
GATTCAATTTAGCAATCCTTGAAAGATCCAGCAGCAAAAAAAAAAAAAAAAAAAAAAAAAAAAAAAAAAAAGAAACAACAGTTTCTCGCTGATTGCTTAGTCGATTTTTCTTTCTCTTTTCGTATGAAATCGTAAAGACGTCGCATCGTTTTAAACAAAACATTCGCGCTCGGAAAAAAAATAAGGATATAAGCTTTCCGAAATACAAAACAAACAAACAAAAAAAAGCTCCCTTTATTTAGATCAAAGGTTCCGGGCGAATATTCTTATCCTCGCACCGCGCTCTTCCTCGGCCACGCCGGGTTCACGCCTCAGAAATCCTACTTTATTGGGATGTAAGCCTGGGGATTACCATCACCTGCAATCACTCTGCAACACGCCCAGGTTCTTCTCACTAACATGAGGGTTTCTGCATAACTCCGTTTTCAACATCAGCATTTCTGCATAACAGTCTGAGGATCCAGGTAAGTTGATGGCTATGGGAAAAAAGTGCAGTGCTATGTCTAGGTTAATGTTCTTTATAAGGGTATTATTATTTCTTTATTATAAATCTATTGGATAAAGAGAGAAAAAAAATGTGTCAACTCCCATCACTAAATGATGTTTATTGATATAAGGTGCTCAATTCAGTTTCAGGATTCAGGAAAAGATGCATTGAAAAAAAAAAAAAAAAATGATGCAGAACATGGTAGAATTTAAGAATTTACAAAACATTCATATAAACACTACTATATAAACACAGGGATGTACAGGTAAAGGATATATATTCATGAATGAAACAACTGATGTTAGTAAAGACACGAGTGAGTAAACAAACAATCAACTGATATATAGATGGATGAATAAAATAGAAGTGTATATACATATACCACACACATACATATGTAAACAAACTTTACCTCGCACATGCACGCTCTAGCACACACACACACACACGCACACAGAACTTTATTTATGAACGACAAACAACTAAAAAAACAAATAGAATGAAAACCTTATATACACACCTCACCCGGGGGTATCAATCACCTTCTGCCACGGAGTTGTAATTGCTAGTTGGTGTGCCTTCATCTCAAGCCCCAGATCCTGATGGCAAGGGTAAAGTGTCCTGATTTATGAGGAAAATACGAACCGCATAAAAAAAAGGATTCTTGTTACTTCTCATTTAATGTTTGTCGTTTTTTTGTGAGGTAGCTTAGTCGTTATAGTGTTTATTACCTGTTGATTAATTATTTTGGTGTTGTCATCTTTACGTGGCTTGTTACCTGTCGGATGGTTATATTGTGTCGTTGTTGTAATATGGTGTTTATACCTGTTGAATAATCATATGGTAGCATCATCTATATATGTTATTTAACCTGTTGATTAAGCGGTTATAAATGCTTGCTATACTGCAGGTTTATGCGTGTATTGTAAATGTATAATACGAAAAAAAAAGAAGATTCGGATTGTGTTTTTCACGAGCAATCAGTAGTGAGCGTTTTTTTTTTTTTTTGTTTCGAATAAAAATTGAAACAAACAAACCCTGTGCAAGTATGTACACGTGTGCATAGACATACATTTCGAAATATCCCTCAGCTTTATGCCACATATTTTATTTACGCGAGCATGTGCTGTTATTTGTTTTTCTTATTTTGCCATGTAAATACGTTGTAGTACTTTGATATGTTATGGCAATATTCATGATAGAATGTTGATGATGATGATCTAGAATGCAATGGGATAATGGTATGATTATTATGAAAAATTATAATTATTGTAACATTAACCAGGATAAATACTGTATTAGTTATGATAATGAGGATCACTATGATGATAACATGAGTTATGATGATGGCTATTGTTATTGATGACCATGATGCTGTAATGGCGATGATAGTGATGAGAATGAGAATGGTGATGATGCAGATGGTGATTATTATAGCGAGAATGTTATTGACAATGCTGATATTAATAACTGGAATAAGAGTAAGAATAAATATGATGATGATATGAAGAATGATAACAGTTAAATGATAATGATAATCCCAATTATGATACGGTGATTATAATGAAAAGACAAATGAATGATGATAACAGCTGTATTGATGATAATGATAATAATACAATGAACAAATAATGATAATTATGATGCTACTGATGATGAGAATATGAAACAAAAAATGATAATGATATCAATGATTAAGAAGCTGATAAGAATGACAATAATGGTAATGGCAATATTGATAATGATAATAATCATGATAGTAATGTAAAATGATAATCAGGATGATGATGATAGTGATAGTAATAATTATTATAAAAATGAATAATAAGATAATTAATTATAATCAAATGATAACAATAAGGATAAATCCAATGAGGATGAGGATCAAACTATTACTAAAGATTTTGATGATAATAATAATGATAAAATATTAGTAATAATGATGACAATATGATGATCATCATGATAATGATAATGAACAATGAAAAGGTTATATAATGAAATATAAAACTAATTATAAAACAATAAAGCTGATGATATACAGTACATATAATGATAACAACAATACATTGCATAATTAATTTATCCTAATTCTACGAGTTAGGATATTGATAAGGATAATGATAATGATATCCTTTTCTGATCATGAAATTTTTTTTTTTTATACTTTAGAAATGGCTTTTAGCTAAACATAAACTGTGAAAGTTGACCCAAGTAACTAATCCTTTCATAATTACATCATAATCAAACTATGTTGATTTTTTTTATTCAAAGCTTTCAGCGTTCGATGTCCTAGAGCTGACAATCTTTACGTTTACTTTTCCTTGTTTCCGCCGGTGTTTATGCTTCTTTCCTTGTCGAGATAAACATTTTCATGAAAATCTTCTTGTACTCGCCTAACCCAAGACACGTTGGGTCTGACCATCATTTCACATTTTAAAGAACCGCTGCGCCTTTCTGCTTTATTCTTGTAGACAGTGTTTCAGTTCCAGTCAGTTTCCCACGACGGAAAAAAATGATTTTTTTTTTTTGCGATGTTTTATGCCGCGTAAAACGGGGGTTTTCTTAAGTATTATAGAATTGATGATTCGTGTGTACAGATACATGTGTGTGTATAAATGTTTATATATATATATATATATATATATATATATATATATATATATCTATATCTATCTATCTATCTATCTATCTCTCTCTCTCTCTCTCTCTCTCTCTCTCTCCTTCTCTCTCTCT
>BOPN01006090.1:7500-15000 GCA_017312705.2 Penaeus japonicus
AGGCAAAAGTGGAGAAGCAACAATAAATGGGAAATGCAAAGTGGAGGGCTGACTGGTGAAGATCAGCTCAGTTTTCCGCGTGCGCCGGGAGGAGGGGAGGGGAGGGGAGAGGGGGCGGCACAAAAAATGTTCCCGTATCCATCACCTAAGCCATCTGGACAGCGGGTCAACAGCCTCCGTCATTGTCTGGATATGGCACACTCCCTCGACCTCCCGAGGCCTTCAGTACAACCCTCCTCTCTTCTTTCTGTCTTTCTCTCTCTCTCTCTTTCGTTGTCTTACCTTGCTCCTCCGTACATTCCTCTCTCTCTCTCTTTCTTTCTTTCTTTCTTTCTTTCTTTCTTTCTTTCTTTCTTTCTTTCTTTCTTTCTTTCTTTCTTTCTTTCTTTCTTTCTTTCTTTCTTTCTTTCTTTCTTTCTTTCTCTCTCTCTCTCTCTCTTTCGTTGTCTTACCTTGCTCCTCCGTACATCCTTCTCTCTCTTCTTTTTTTTTCTCACTTTTTCTTTGTCTTGCCTTGCTCCTCCGTACACCCTTCTCTATTCTCTCTCTCTTTCTCTTTTTCGTTGTCTTCCCTTCCTCCTCCGCACCTGCTCTCTCTCTTCTCTCTCTCTTCCTCTTTTTTCGTTGTCCTACCCTTGCCTCCACTGTATCCATCTTTGCCATCCCCTCGTTCGTTCAACTCGCTCGTCTGTCGCCCATTTTTCTTCGTCCGTTCTTTTTCTCATCTCTTTCTTACTCGTTTTTATTTTCCTTTCTTTCTATTCTGTCCTCCTCCTTTTCTCACCAATGCTCTTTCACATTCTTTCTGCCTCTCTCATCCTTCTTTTTCTCTCTTTCCTGATCCGTCTCTCCCTTTTCCTTTCTTCCTCCTCTTCCTCCCTTCTGCCTCACCTTCTTTCCTCGTTCCTCCTCCTCCACTTTCCTTTCCCATTCCTCCCCCTCCACTTTCATTCCTTGCCCTTCTTCCTCCGCCTTCCTCATCTTCCCTTTTCCTTCCACATTCCTACCCCTCCTCCCTCCGTCCTCGTCCTCGTCCTCGTCCTCGTCCTCCTCCTCCCTCATCGCCCTCATTGTCCTCCTCCTCCTCCTCCTCCTCCTCCTCCTTCTTCCTCATTCCTCCTCCACCTTCATTCCAGCTCCATCACCCAACGTCCATTGACTCTCCTTCCCTTCATGATGTTAAGAGTCAACGTTCATCTCTGCAGTGGGGAGGTGAACAGAACAGGAGGGGGCGAGGGGAAGGGGAAAACAGGGAGGGGGCGGAGAATGGAAGGGGGAGGATAGGAGAAGCGAATGGAAGGGGAGGATAGGAGGGAGTGAGAGAGAAGGAGGAGGATAGGTGGGGGCGAGGGGGTGAGGGGATATGACCACAGGGGTTTGTCAACAGGCTATGACCTTTAGCAACACCGGCGTGATTCAACACTTGTTTTTTTTCTCCTGCTAGGTCGACGAAGACTCTCCGAAGCTTCTATTTATATGCCAAGTGGAACACACGTGTACACACTACGACACCTTCACTTTTACTTCATTTTTCATAGGTTATCGCAGTTATTAACTTACAGATCAGTCCTTCCATCCGTTTGTTTTTTTTCTTCTCTCTCGGTCTTGCCTTTCTCTTTCTTTCTTTCTTTCTTTCTCCCTCTCTTTTTTTTCTCTCTCTCTTTCTCTCCTCATCCTTGCTCTCATCTCACTCTCATTCTCTTTTTCTTTCTCTCTCCTCCCACTCTTCCCTCCCTCCTTTTCCTTCCCTTCCCTTCCCTTCCCTTCCCTTCCCTTCCCTTCCTTTTCCTTTCTTTCCTCTCCTTTTCCTTCCCTGCCTCTCCTTTTCCTTCCCTTACTCTCCTTTTCACCCCTCCTCCCCTCCTTTCTTCCCATCGTCCTTCCTTCTTCTTCTCCCTCTCCTTCTATTTCTTCATCCGCCCTTCCCCTCCGTCCGTCCTTCCTTCCTTCCTTCCTTCATTCATTCATTCATTCCTTCTGTCTCTAGTTTGCCCTTTCCTTTTTGAAACACACTTTGCCCTTTGCATCATTTGTTGCTCGTTATTTGTCAGTCAACTTCAGTTATACTTTATACAAAACCGTCTACCGACCTGCTTCAAAGGCATATCTGAACTACTAATGAACAAAATAACTACCACCATAAAAAAATAACAAAAGTAAAATGAAACAAAACCAACACTCACTGGTCTAGGTGCACGTGCAACACGATCGCAAAAGCTAAGCTAGAGCATCATTAGCGAATACTGCACTGAACAATAAAACAATTAGCGACTCATGGAATTGCAATCATTATTGCAGGCATTAGAAACCGGCTCTACCTTTCTCTTTTTTTCTTTAAAATCTAGGTCGTTTGCTCTGAGCACCGCCACTCGTTCTATTGCATTGCGATTACAGCGAGTTGATATGCAAGGCATCCATTGCACCTGTTGACTGCTTATTCTGTGTTGATCAATCAATTTCATCCTTGCTGAATTATGATGGATGAGTGATGAAGGGAAGAAGAGTTGAAGGGAAATGACAAGAGGGAGCGAGAGGAGAGTGAAGAAAGAGGATGTGGGAAGAACGTAGAGTAAAACAGGGTGAGATGGGAGGGGAGGGAGAGAGAGAGAAAAAGAGAGAGAAAGAGAGGAGAGAGAGAGAGAGAGAGAGAGAGAGAGAGAGAGAGAGAGAGAGAGAGAGAGAGAGAGAGAGAGAGGAAGGGAGAGAGAGAGAGAGAGAGAGAGAGAGAGAGAGAGAGAGAGAGAGAGAGAGAGAGAGAGAGAGAGAGAGAGAGAGAGAGAGAGAGAGAGAGAAGGAGAGAGAGAGAGAGAGAGAGAGAGAGAGAGAGAGAGAGAGAGAGAGAGAGAGAGAGAGAGAGAGAGAGAGAGAGAGAGAGAGAGAGAGAGAGAGAGAGAGAGAGAGAGGAAGAGGGAGGGGGAGAGAGAGAGAGAGAGAGAGAGAGAGAGAGAGAGAGAGAGAGAGAGAGAGAGAGAGAGAGAGAGAGAGAGAGAGAGAGAGAGAGAGAGAGAGAGAGAGAGAGAGAGAGAGAGAGAGAGAGAGAGAGAGAGAGAGAGAGAGAGAGAGGAAGGGAGGAGAGAGAAAGAAAGAAGAAGAGGAGGGAGAGAGAAAAGAGAGAGAGAGAGAGAGAGAGAGAGAGAGAGAGAGAGAGAGAGAGAGAGAGAGAGAGAGAGAGAGCATACGGAGAGAGGAGAGAAAGAGAGAGCGTATAGAGAGAGGAGAGAGAAAAAGAGAGAGAGAGAGAGAAAGAGAAAGAAAAAAAAGAAAGAGAAAAAAGAGAGAGAGAGAGACAGACAGACGCAAAAAAGAGAAAGAAATAAGAAAAAAGACAAACAAACAAACCGAAAGACAATCATCGAGCAGAAGCAGAATTACAAAGCACCCCCTGTAGACCCCTCCCCTCCCTCCACCCAGCTGACACAACAGCCTTATACTCATATTCAACCCCACCCCGCCTTCTATGTCTGATTCCCAAGGCTTCCGTCAACCTTCGCACAGCGTCGATCCGTCTCAATCTAGTTCTAATTTGACATCATATCGTCGAGCAACAATGGCGATATGAAGGCCAGTGTCGATGGCCCATTATCTGGTGTAATAGACTCCGGACGGTTCACGGCGACATGTGTATTGCTGCCTTGCATGTGCAAAAGGAGGGCGTCGTGACGGTGTTCATGAATGCGTTTCATTATGATTTTCCTTAGTTAGGTCTGATGTCTTTTGAAATATTGAGCGGAAATGGAGTGGGTTGTAGGTTGTTGTTTTTCTTAGTAGAGGAGTGATTCATGAGATTAAAAATACAGTGGATGTGTTTGTTTGGTTTCCTTCCTTAGAGGTATAACTTTCATCACAATTATGACCTTCGGTTCCGTGTATTGATTTTTCATGTTTTTTTGTTTTTTATGTTTCGTCCTCTCCCACCCTCCTCCCTTCTTTCTTTCTTTGACACACTCACTAGCCATCCTATCCCATCCCTTCCCTCCTCCCACTCTCCTCTCTAATCCCCTCTCCTCCATTTCCTTCTCATCCCCTCCTCTCCCTTCCCTCACTCCCCTCTCCTCTCCTCTCCTTCCCTCCTTCTTCCACCTCCTACCTCAAAATCCTTCCCTCTCCTCAAACATCGCTCAGTTCGCCCTCACACTCGCGAAGGAGCGATTGGCACCAGGCAACAGGCGATACCGTCTCAGAGGCTGCATTATCTGAGTCTCAGCTGGCACTGCTGTGGCACCCCGACACCTCGTCGACTGATGTTTATCCCGAAAGAGGAGATCTAGATGAGAAAAAGGTAATCGGAGAAGGAAGATGTCGAGCAGAGGTATCATCTCCTTATCCCATCCTCCTTCTCCTTGCTGTTGTTGCATTTCGTAATTGGTTTCCTTTATCATCTTCTTCGTCTGTCTCACTTTTCTTCTTCTATTTTCCTATCTAGCAATGTAGCTGTTGATGTTGTTCTGTTATTCTTTTTCCTCTTGTTTTCTTTTTCCTTTTCATTTTCTTTTTCTTGTTTTGCCCTTGTCCACTTCCTTGCCCCCTTGCCCTACTTCATAATGTTCATTTTCTTGTCCTTCTCTTTCCCCTTTCTAATCAGTATTCTCCGTCCTATTTTTGTCGATAGTCTTCTTCTTCCTCCTCTTTCTTCTTCGCCTTCTTCTTCTTCTTCTTCTTCTTCGTATTCTTCTCCTCCTCCTCTGTCTCCTCTTATTCTTCCTCCTCACCTTCTTCATCCTCTTCTCCCACACTCTATCCCATTCACTTTCTTTAATTAGCATTCTCCAGAAGACATCGAAGCGGCGTTTAAGACGTCTCTCGACCAGCTTCAACATGGAGGGCCCTTCATTCCCGGAGAGAGAGAGAGAGAGAGAGAGAGAGGGAGAGGGAGAGAGAGGGAGAGGGAGAGGGAGAGGGAGAGGGAGAGGGAGAGGGAGAGAGGGGGAGAGAGAGAGAGAGAGAGAGAGAGAGAGAGAGAGAGAGAGAGAGAGAGAGAGAGAGAGAGAGAGAGAGAGAGAGAGAGAGAGAGAGAGAGAGAGAGAGAGAGAGTAATAGAGCATAATAACAACAATAACAATTGGAATATCAATAATAATAACAATAATAAAATAATAACAATAATGATAAAAAATAATAATGCTAATAAAATAGTGACAATGTAATGATCAAAGTAATAATGATGTTAATGATACAAAAATAGAATAATCAAGCAGAAGCTAAAATAATCATTACTGTAATAATAATCACAACAATAATAATGAAATCAGAGTAATGATAACGGCAATAATAACAACAACAATAATCATAATAATAATAATAACAATAAAAACAATAAACGAATAAATAAAAGTTAATATAATAATACCTTAAAAAATAAGTTAAAAACAATTTAATGGAACTTCTGTAACGCTTCCAAAACACTTTCACAAACAACCGCAAAGGAGGTATTAATGTCAACTAAAAACCTCTTCCCACTACCGCGCTTCCGCCCCACCAAATGCACCAAATGTCCTTCACGAATAATTAAAAAAAATGCAAAATAAAAATAAAAAGAACAAGAAAAAGAAAGAGGAAAAAATAAAGAAAAAAGAAAAGAAAAAGGAAAAAATAGATATCATTAATCTTCAAAATATATAAATCTTCAAACAATACATATAGAAAAGAACCTTAATATATGAAAAATAAATACCTAGAAATAGCTTTATACACTTCATTATTATATACCACCTGAAACGTGAACATGACCCCACCTCTCCCCCCCCCCCTCAAAAATAGAGGAGCGAGTGGCAGACATAAATTTCCAACAAAGAAAAAAAAACAAAAAACCACAAGAGGGTTTTCAATTTTTGCTCACATTTCATCCTTATCGATTTCTGACACTCTTATCACACGCAGATAAAAAAAAGACTGGTTTTATGGCCTACAAGGAAATCCTCGTCCTTACTTTGGTTGCCATTTCTACTTGCCAGTTTTCGAAAATTTTGCCATGGTGACGGTGAACAAAAATGATATATACATGTTTCTTTTCCTATTGCTCTTTATCTCATTATATATCTATCTATCTATCTATCCATCTATCTCAAATGTCTCTTTTGTCCTATACATTTCCCTTCCTCTCTTTACCTTACCCCTTCTCCATTTAGGCTTCCTCTCCTCTTTCCCTCCTCCTCGTATATTCTTTATCCCTTCCCCCCTGCCTTTCCCTCCCTCCCTCCCTCCTTCTCTCTCCTTCTTTTTCCCTCCCTTGCTCTCTCCCTCCCACCCTTCCCTCCTCTTTCCCTCCTCTAACTCCCTCGCTCGCTCCCTCGCTTCCTCCCTTCCCTCCTCTCCCTCCCTATTAAACGTAACCTTTAAATGCCTCGCGGTTTCAATCTTACAAATGCTACCTAAGATCAATACGATAATTGACGCTATCCACTCCCTCCTTCTTTAGCAGCGGTCGGATAAAGGGATGAGGAGGCGGAGAGATGGAGGGAGAGAGAGGGAGAAGAGGAAGAGCGGAGAAGAAGGGAGGAGGAGGAAATGGAAGAATGAGGAAGAGTGAGAAGGATGGGAGGATAAAGAATGGGAGGAGGCAGAGGATAGAGGAAGGGGGGGGGGAGTGAAGGGAAAGAATATGGAGAAGGAGATGTAAGATGGGAGGGATGGGGGAGGTGGAGGAGAAGGAGGAGGAGGAGGAGAATGAAAGGGAAAAGTAGAAGAAGAAGAGTGTGCTCGACAAGCAAACAGAACAAGAACTAGAAAATGAAAAGAAAAAGAAACACAGAGTAACGTAAAAAGTAGAATCAGGCACAGCAAGAGAACAACGGATCCTACATCTCAATCGTCTTTCTTCACCCGGTGTTTACGTCAATTTATCTTCTTCTTGGCTACCTCTTGCACCCCTAACAATTCAAGCTGCTCAGGTAGAAAAGTGTTATCAGATTGTACATCTTCAGTCCATATGGTTTCCAGGAAAAGTGTAATATCTTACTCGAACGTTCTCCAAGATGGAAATAATTGCTTCTTCACTTCTCCACCTGCCCTTACTCTTTCTTTCTTTTTTTCTTCTTCCCTTACTCATACTTTCTTCTCTCTTCTCTCTTCTTCTTCTTCTTTTTCTTTCTTCTTCTTTTTTCTCCCTTCTTCTCAAACTCCCTCATTAACGTATACCTCGGAAATCAGCAGCAAACCATTCATTCCTACTCTCGCTCTCGGTCGACCTCTCGTTCTCTCTCGCTCTTTCTCTCTCTCTCTCTCTCTCTCTCTCTCTCTCTCTCTCTCTCTCTCTCTCTCTCTCTCTCTCTCTCTCTCTCTCTCTCTCTCTCTCTCCCTAACCCTCCCTCCCTCCCTCTCTCCCTAATCCTTCTTCTCCCCCTAACCCTCCCTCCCTCCCTAACCCTTCCTCTCTCCCTAAGCCTCCCTCCCTCTCTCCCTAACCCTCCCTCCCTTTCTTAAATCCTCCTTCTCTCCCTAACCCTCCCTCCCTCCCTAACCCTCCCTCCCTCCTTAACCCTCCCTCCCTCCCTAACCCTTCCT
>BOPN01006090.1:52500-55000 GCA_017312705.2 Penaeus japonicus
CCAAAACGATGTCCTTGTTTAATGGCGTGGAAAAAAGTATATACGGAGGTGTGTGTGTGTGTGTGTGTGTGTGTGTGTGTGTGTGTGTGTGTGTGTGTGTGTGTGTGTGTGTGTGTGTGTGTGTGTGTGTGTGTGTGTGTGTGTGAGTGTGTGTGTGTGTGTGATGTTGAAGAATGAAGCTTATGGTATCCAATTAATCTAGACCACGAATACCGTAACCGAAAATTTACGAGACAATATTTCGAGAACTGTATTCAAACAGTGCTCAGTTTCTATAACAGTGTCTTACAATCTATCATATTCATTAACAAAATACAGCACAATCGAAATAAAGCCCTGAAAAAAAAATCAATATCCCCTAAACCGGAACCAGGAATCTACGAGAAGAGCCGCGCATACATACATACATACATACATACATACACACACACACACACACACACACTTGCGCAAACATACACAAAATCACACACTAGGGTGAATGACCAAAGAAGTCAAAGGTCGCAGGACAATGATCGCTTCAGTGAAAAAACAAACAAACACGAAAAATGCTTTCCACACTGAACCTTCTTGACTCTTAAATCTGAATCCCAATCAAAATAAAAGTAAGTGTTTGTAAGTGTACTCGTTGATCCATCCTACCTCCATTGCATAATCTCTAATCAAACCCTTTTAGAACGATCATCAATATTATATATATATATATATATATATATATATATATATATATATATATATATATATATATACACATATATATGAGTAATAAAACCACTGACTATTCTGAAATCGGAATTCATCCACAACAGCAACTGCTTCAGAGGCATAATCATACAACCTGGCACCAAAGCTACCATATGTAAGCCATCGATAAGTAACCCCTAAGTAAAGACATACTCGGTAGCAGCAACAACGCCCGCAGACATTAATATAAACAGCTTGGTATTTAGAGAAAACAATAACCCCGTTATTGTCTGTGCCCCCCCCCCCCCTCCCCACACACACAAACAGCCGGGTCGAGGAACAGCAGCTCTAGCGGCGAGGCGAGGCGTGGCGTGGCGTGGCTGAAGGACGAGGATCGTGAAAGACGAGGTCGAACATGGAAAAAAAGAAAAACAAAAAAGCAAAAACAAAAACAAAAAACAAGGGGCCTGCAACGCACCAACGGGCGTGCGGTCAGGGCGAGCCGACGCGACGGTACGGGCGGGCGCGGCTAGCGGTCAGGGCGGCTGAGCGGGCCAAGCGGTGCGGGCGGGACGAAGCTGAACGTCACGCAGCGGAGAGGGCGCGCGGTGCACTAGCAGGAAGGAGCACGGGTAAACGCCGCTACTAGCCGGGTGACCTGCGCTACCGGGCCGCCTTCCCAAGGGTGTTTAATAATGCAAGTGTCCCTCCTCCACCCAACGCCACCACTTTCCTCCACCCTCCACGAACCCTTCTTTCCTGTTCCGCTTCCTCCCTCTTTTTTCTCGTTCCTCTCAGTTACTCCACTTGTACCATGTCTACCCTATCTTCTTCCTTTCCCTACCTTCTTCACATGCTTTACGAATAACTACTTTTCCTCTCCCCACTATTTTCACTTGTTATATCTATTATGCACTCCACCCAATCCCGCCGCCCTTTTAAGACATTTCTCAATGATACGATCATTTTATCTGTGTACACACGTTCCTCTTACTTATATATATATATATATATATATATATATATATATATATATATATATATATATATATATATATTTTACGACTGGACCAAACACCTTAACTCTACGGCCATTACTACCCGTGTTTAACTTGAAAAAAATAGTATACTCGAAGAACTCGACCATCCCATAACATGTTATAAAAATAGTTTTCTATAAATCTTGAGATAAATCAGTGCTTGCAAGAAAAAGAAAATGCACCTTATGCAATCAACTTATGAGAAAAAGAAAAACTGGTCTGGCCTAAGCGATTTAATCATAGTAAATCGTCGGGTATGTTATCAATAATCTCATGCTTGTTGTAAAATATCGTAATACTTGTCATGATCATCGCATGTTTATGATGAAGCAAGAAGTTTATGGCAATGATCAAGTACAACGTTAAAAAACGAGGGAATACCACTTATTGCACCGAAAATAAAAACAAGAGAAAAAGGACAACAAAATGGAATACACACAAGATAATATAACGAAAACAACCAAAAAAATTTTTTTAGACTAATATATGTACATAAAGAAATAAAAAGGCAAACTAGCTGTCAGTGAAAGCCAAGCGACCCGATTTTTATGTAGGAAGGGTCCACCCTTCTTGCCCATCTAACAAGAGAGATAGAGAGAAGGGGGAAGCGTCGGATAGGGAGGGGAAGGGGGGGAAGGGGGGTGAAGCACCAATGTGACACGGTTTTCCAATCGGAAATTTATAAATAAATATCGGTTGAGCAGGCCTGCCGCCCGGTTTAAAAAAGTAGGTCACCGCCCGCCGCCGAGTCCGTAAACTTTAACCCTTCCTTCCCC
>BOPN01006090.1:70000-72500 GCA_017312705.2 Penaeus japonicus
CCTTCTCTCTACCTCTTCCCCTTCTCCTTCTCTCTCCCTCTTCCCCTTCTCCTTCTCTCTCCCTCTTCCCCTTCTCTCTCCCTCTTCCCCTCCCCTTCTCTCTCCCTCTTCCCTTCCCCTTCTCTCTCACTCTTCTCCTTTCTTTTCTCTCTCACTTTTCCTCTTCCCCTTCTCTTTCCCTCTTCCCCTTCCCCTTCTCTCTCCCTCTTCCCCTCCCCTTCTCTCTCACTCTTACTCTTCCTTTTCTCTCTCCCTCTTACTCTTCGCCTTCCCCTTCTCTCTCCTTCTTCCTCTTCCCCTTCTCTCTCCTTCTTCCTCTTCCCCTTCCCCTTCTCTCTCCCTCTTCCCCTCCTCTTTTCCTTCCCTCCTCTTTTCCATTTCTCTCTCTCACACCTTCTTTCCCCTTTTCTCCTCCTCTCTATTAACTACTCGTATCATTTATTTGTTTTATTTATCTTTCTTTCCCCTTTCCCCTTCGCCTTCTACTTCCATAAAGCGAAAACCGGCTCCACGACCTGACAAGCGATGGCCCTAAGGCGCTTTGGCCAGCCGCCCTCAACCAAGACTTCTTACTAAGGCTGGTTTGAAGCACGGCCGAGAGCGGCTTTCGGCTTTCACGACAATTTACGGCAACGAAGAAACGCTTGTCGAGGCGAGACTCACTCCGATAAACAACCAGAGAGTGAAGAGAGACGCCGCGGTGAAAAGTCGAGAGATGGCTATATTTGATATCGATCGGGTTGAGGGGAGAGGTCTCTTATTTTGAGGTTGTTTTCTAAAATACGTCCGCGATGATGTCTTTTGAAGTCCTTCATGGCCGGCGACCTCCAACCCTCAACACGAAGTAGCTACTGAAGATATTTTTTTCCTACATATCCTGTTTCTATCTGTCACTCTGATTCTCGCTATCACGCAAGTCCCCACTTACACACTCAAGATCATGCTCTCTCTCTCTCTCTCTCTCTCTCTCTCTCTCTCTCTCTCTCTCTCTCTCTCTCTCTCTCTCTCACACACACACACACACACACACACACACACATACAAACGTCTAAACACATACAAACAGGCAGTCACATATCCACTAGCTGGTTCCCTTATAAAGTACGCACATTCACCTCTGTTCTGAGATGATTGGTCAATATGAACTCCTATTTTTCTAACAAACGGCATCATAACTTCAATCGCAGCGTGTGACTGGCTCTTAAAGAACCTCCCTCTCCCTCTCCCTCTCCCTCTCCCTTTCCCTCTCCCTCTCCCATCCCCACCAACTCTTTTCGCCAGGTCTTTATTTGAAACATAAGTCTTCCCGATAATAAAATAATAATCAAGTGCTACTTCGGTTAATGACGGTGAGTATTAACGTTAATTGGAATACAAGTACAGCTGCTAATACTACTACTCATAATAACAACAATAATACTGATAATGATGAAATCACACACTTAATACCAACACGAGCAATAGCAATAGCTATTATGTTCATGATGATTACACAGAGAGAAAGAGAGAGAGAGAGAGAGGGGGGGAGGGTAAGACAACCCCCCACATTAACATAACGACGACAAGGTTTAAGCCATCCGGAAGTCTTCGCTCGGTGCTCCAATCGAGGCCGACTTCTCGCCGTCTTCGCCTTGAAGGTGGTCGCCATTGCTCGGGTTCCTTCATGCACTAATAGCCTACTTTGTTAATACTACAAGCAGACTACCAGATCATGCAGGACAGACACTACACTCAGGACACTACATCATGCATATTTCTACGTCCCATGTTGACGGCTACAATATGTAGGGTAACTTACTCGGGATTGCCCGTCATGCAGAATATCACAGCTTCTTCTACAAGCAAATACAGTCATGCACATGGACAATATCAATGCTACTGCACAATACCACAAATTATTCTAATTCAAGAGAAATTGGTCAATACACACGTCTAGTTGTTGATGCTTCTGAAAAATAATTGTATACCACGCAGAGAAAAGTTATTAAAATGTAAAACCGTGATAAATCTATCTTTATCAAATACATTCCTCTTCCTCTCCTCTCCTCCTCCTCTCCTTTCCCCCCTCCCCCTCCTCCTCCTCCCCCCCCTCCCCCTCTCCCCCTCCTCCCCCCTCCTCCTCCTCCTCCTCCCCCTCCTCCTCCTTCCTTGTCGTCCCAAACTTCCCTTTTCTCTACTCCCCTTTTCTCTCTCTCTCTCTCTCTCTCTCTCTCTCTCTCTCTCTCTCTCTCTCTGTATACATGCACGCCTTGGGGATGGTGCCTCAGAGTGCATCTCAAAAGACCTGATTTGAATTTTCCTCTTTCCCAGGGCGCGCAGACAGGCACCTGCGACCGAAGAGAGGGTTAAAAAAGAAATGGAAAAAAAAGTTGCAGCTGTTGGAATAAATTTCGAAGGGTGAGCGAGTGAGAGAGAGAGAGAGAGAGAGAGAGAGAGAGAGAGAGAGAGAGAGAGAGAGAGAGAAAGAGAGAGAGAAAGAGAGAGAGAAAGAGAGAGAGAG
>BOPN01006090.1:80000-83178 GCA_017312705.2 Penaeus japonicus
GTAGCGAGTGTCTTGGTAAGTACGATCAAGCGAGTGAGAGAGTGTTAGCGAGTTAGCCATTGGGTGAATGAACGAATTAGCTAGTACGTGGGTGAGTGAGTGAGTGAGTGAGTCAGCGAGTGAGTGAGTGAGTGTAAACGAGTGCTGGAGGCGTCTGTGATTATAAACACTAGAAGGGTCCCAACGGCGATCCTTGGGACGAGAGCCTTACTAACATAACAGCCACCCACACTGAGGTCGGCTTCCCTTACCCTTTGCTTTAGTTCACTTTGTTTCACTCTATTATCCTCTTCATCATTAGCTTCACCCTGTCATTTTTCACCCTATAATATTTTTTGCCATTTTCTTCATTCTTGTATTTTTCACCCTCTGCTTCATCCTATATTTTTTCATTCTTTGCTTCATGTAGGCATCTTTATCACCCTTTGGTTGACTATTATTTTTTCGCCCTTTGCTTCATCCTCATATTTTCAATTCTTTGCTTCATTTTTCCCCTTTGCTTCTTTCTTTTATTTTCTTCCCTTTGTTCTACCCTTTTATTTCTATCATTTTTTCCCCCTCTATTATCTTAACACCCCTTTGCTTCACCATCCCTTAACTGCTTGTTCTCCAGCTTCAATCTGACGTATCAATTTTGGAAAATGCGAAAAAAATAAAACAACTTAAACGTGATCACACTAAAGATCATATGTTACAAACAGAAAAAAATACGATATTCAACTTAAATGTGATTATAGAGGCATACGAAACTCCAATAAGATATAAACATCAAAATCCAACAAGCACAATATTTCCAGTGTGGGGTAAGCATTAGCAAGCGTGTGCGCAAGGTACTTGAAACGTCACACTGTGATTAATATTATCCTTGCATGATAAGTTACACGCATATATCTAATTGCTAACATCTAATCCAACCCTTTAAACAAAAGCACCAACAGCAACAGGGGCAACAACCAAGCGACAGCGCGGATCAGTGTGTATATATATATAAATATATATATATAAATATATATATATATGTATATATATATATATATATATATATATATATATATATATATATATATATATATATATATATATATATATCAGGAAATATCGTAGGGAATTTTTAACCCTTTCCGCTCCTCTGTCCACCTATTGATTCCTCCAAAAAGGTCTCTGTTGCTATCCACGTGATTCATGCGGTGTCTCAACCCTCTCCTTATTTCAACCGATTGCAATTGATGATAAATGGAACGACTGAATAGTGTAATAATCATAATGGTAAAGCGAATATATATTATTATAATCTTATCACTATTACTATCATTATTATCATCCTCATTATCCAAATTATCAGTCATCATTTTTTTCATATCATCGTCATCACTTTTATCATTATTATCATTACCATAGTAATAACAATGCAACAGTAATATAACAAAATAGCAACAACAACAAGAATAACCAATAGTAATATATGCTCAGAGAGAGAGAGAGAGAGAGAGAGAGAGAGAGAGAGAGAGAGAGAGAGAGAGAGAGAGAGAGAGAGAGAGAGAGAGAGAGGGAGAGAGGAGAGAGAGAGAGAGAGAGAGGAGATAGATTGAGAGGAGATTGAGAGAGAGAGAGTATTGAGAGAGAGGAGATTGAGAGAGAGGAGATAGAGAGAGAGAGAGAGAGAGAGAGAGAGAGAGAGAGAGAGAGAGAGAGAGAGAGAGAGAGAGAGAGAGAGAGAGAGAGAGAGAGAGAGAGAGAGAGAGAGAGAGAGAGAGAGAGAGAGAGAGAGAGAGAGAGAGAGAGAGGGAAAGAGAGAGAGAGAGAGTGAAATAGAGAGAGAGAGAGAGAGAGAGAGAGAGAGAGAGAGAGAGAGAGAGAGAGAGAGAGAGAGAGAGAGAGAGAGAGAGAGAGAGAGAGAGAGAGAGAGAGAGAAAGAGAGAGAGAGAAAGAGAGCGAGAGAAAGAGAGAGAGAGAAAGAGAGAGAGAGAGAGAGAGAGAGAGAGAGAGAGAGAGAGAGAGAGAGAGAGAGAGAGAGAGAGAGAGAGAGAGAGAGAGAGAGAGAGAGAGAGAGAGAGAGAGAGAGAGAGAGAGAGAGCAATATGGTCTGCGGTTGAGGAAAGTAATACAAATGATGAGGAAAAAACACAAAAGACCGGGAAACAATATGAACTGAACAACACAGAACAAAGAAAGCAAGAATATTAATTATATCTAATGAAACAAAAACAAATACAAAGAAACAACCACCTCCACAGAACCATGAACAATACAAACAACAAAGAAATTTTAAAAAATGAAGAAACATCTAACTAAACAGAACAAAGGACAATACGAAACAATAATGATATAAGAAAAGAAGGTAAGCGAGAGAACACCAAGGTAAATATGAAGGTTTTAATTACGCGCTGGAAACTCCCTCGTTCTTTAGCGCGGGGTCATTAAGACTCACTAATAACTAGGAGACCAAGACTTGCACTGAGGGCTCTCGCTGACACCCGGTGGGGAGGCGGGGGGGACAGAGGGAGTGGGAAGGAGAGGGGGGTGGAGATGGGGGGGGAAGTTGATCATTTCGGCGAACCAGGGTAAGAATTGGAATGAGGATTGTGAAAGGAGGAACAGGAGAAAGGGGTATTAATCCTTTCAGCGAACCAGGATAAAAATGGATATGCGGATTCTGAGAGGAGGGGAGGGGAGAGAAGGAGAAAGAGAGAGAGGGAGAGAGGGAGTATAGGATGTACAGACAGCCATTCCGTTACTATTTAAGACTCAAATCAAGCAGTCCAAGTCAAGCTACGCCGTTGACCCATGTCATGTTAAACATGGCATTGACTTCTCCAGAGGTCACGAGAGGTCACCGACAGCACGAATTCTCCTCTGCCACGAAAAGCTCTCTTCCCCGCCCATCCTTACCGCGGATCCATGCTCTGAATTTTCTCTCTTTGACTTGGCGTGACGCTGTTTTCTTCGCGAGAAATATAGACTCTCACAAAGGAAGGGAGAGAGGGAGGGAGAGAGTGGAAGGGAGAGAGGGAGGTAGGAAGGGAGGAAGAGAGGGAGAGGGAGAGGGAGAAGGAGAGGGAGAGAGGGGGAGAGGGAGGGAGAGAGAGAGAGAGAGAGAGAGAGAAAGAGAGAGAGAAAGAGAGAAAGAGAGAGAGAGAGAGAGAGAGAGAGAGAGAGAGAGAGAGAGAGAGAGAGAGAG
>BOPN01006091.1:0-2500 GCA_017312705.2 Penaeus japonicus
ACACACACACACACACACACACACACACACACACACACACACACACACACACACACACACACACACACACACACACACACACACACACACATATATATATATATATATATATATATATATATGTGTGTGTGTGTGTGTGTGTGTGTGTGTGTGTGTGTGTGTGTGTGTATATAGATACACACAAACACACACACACATATTGTCAAAGGTATTATTACCATCGTTATTTTTGTTATGTTCATTATCATTGTTATTATCATCATTAACATCTCTTTTGTTATCGTCATCATAATAGTTATGATTATTATTGTTGCTATCGCTGTTGCTATTCCTATAATCATTGTTATTATCATCATTTCAATCTTTTACGCCTTTGATATGGTTACTCTCTCTATCGTCGCTGTTATCCTCAAACCATCCAATGGCCTGCACATCAAATGAAGGACCAGTTGAAGTTGGTGCTCAAGGATTCGGGGGTTCTGCTGGGGTTGAGAACCTTCTTCGGCAGCCGAATCCTTAAACCTGGGGCTCCATGTCATCGGGGTTCAACACAAGCAACAGGTTATGTTAATGAAATGAATCTGATAAAAGTTAGGTCTTGTTCAGAATTAACCCAAAAACATAGGTCACAGTTCTTTCAAATCACATTTTTTTACATCTAATCGTTCAGCACAGGACAAGCAAGAGAGAGACAGAGAGAAAGAGAGAAAGAGAAAGAGAGAGGGAAAGAGAAAGAGAGAGGGAAAGAGAAAGAGAGAGGGAAAGAGAAAGAGAGGAAAAGAGAAAGAGAAAGAGAGAGGGAAAGAGAAAGAGAAAGAGAAAGAGAGAGGGAAAGAGAAAGAGAGGAAAAGAGAAAGAGAAAGAGAGAGGGAAAGAGAAAGAGAAAGAGAAAGAGAGAGGGAACGAGAAAGAGAGGAAAAGAGAAAGAGAAAGAGAGAGGGAAAGAGAAAGAGAAAGAAAAAGAAAATGAGCAAGAGAAAGGAAGAGAGAGAGAGAGAGAAAGAGAAAGAGAGAGGGAAAGAGAAAGAGAAAGAAAAAGAAAATGAGCAAGAGAAAGGAAGAGAGAGAGAGAGAGAAAGAGAAAGAAAGAAAGAGAAAGAGAGAACGAAACAACAAGCTAGGAGCTCACAAGTGAATGAGATCTCGTCTGCAGTCCTCGCTTCTCTCATCTGCTGTGCTGTACCTGAGCGGAACTCGCTCATCGTCCCAAGACTACATACATCTCGCTGTGGAATGAACTATGAACCAGAGAGTTGTCGCTGAGACTCGTATAAGAGTGAATGAAGGGAGGAGAGTGGGCATGGCCTAGGCTAAGTATGAGTGGAGGCATAGGCATAGCTTTATGGAGTTTTGGAAGCTATTACTACTACTACTACTACTATAGCTGTAGTAGTAGTAGTAGTGATACTGATAGTATTCGAATTAGTAGTAGTAGTACTACTAGTAGTAATAGCAATAGTAGTAATGGTAGTATAATAGTAGAAGTACTAATAGCGGCAGTAGTCGTACTTGTTGTACTGGTATCATCATTAACAACACTAAGATAAACAGGAATGGTCCCTGGTTTTCGTCGGTTCGAATCGACTCATATCAACAGGAAATCCCAACAAGTCGCTCAAGTCAACCCTCGTTCTAAGAACAACCGAGACCAACGTTGCACGTGTTGCACTGACTCATCCCTTCCCCTCCCCCCTCTCCCCCCCGCCCAACTCCCTCGGTTCCCTCAAGGTCACACGAGAGCATCAAGTTGTTGCTGCTACAACTACTATTATTACTACCTTCATTACTGCTACTGCTACTACCTCTACTAATTGTTACTACAACTACTGTGTTTACTGTTGCTACATCTGCTACTTCCACAACCACTTCTATCATTATCATTTATTGCTATAATCATCATCATTCTTATGATTATTATGGTTGTTATTATTTTTTTTCATAATTTTCGTCGTTATCATTATTACTGTTGTCGTTATCTTTCTTATCAGAATTATCATTATTCCCTTACCATCATTACTGTTAGCATGATTATTTTCAATATTATAATCATTGTTACTACTGTGTATTTGTGTGTGACTGTATGCGAGAGTGTGTGTAGTATGCACACACACACACACACACACACACACACACACACACACACACACACACACACACACACACACAAACCCTGCTGTACCTATGCTTCTACAGCGTTCCGAAATACAGGAATTCCCAAGTCTAAAACAAAAAAGGTAAGAGGGAAGTTCCACGAAGGAGAATTTCCACGACAGAGGTATAAAAGGGCTTCGCTATGAAGTCAAGCGTCCAGTGTGGTCAACGGCGGTAGTTGCATCTGCAGTTGCTGTTCCTGAGTCTGGAACTTGCGTGAGTTTCTTCTCGATTTGATCTTTTAAGTTGTTTGCATTTTCGATGTTTTTTTGTTATCTTGTTTTGTCTTATCTCATTAACTATATTTGAAGGTGATGTATTTTCTACAATTCATATGCGCGTTAAGAAC
>BOPN01006091.1:15000-17500 GCA_017312705.2 Penaeus japonicus
GACACCCTATTTATATTTGTCCATAGAACTCCCTTTTCTGTGCGTTATCCTAAACAAAAGCATGAAACAAATATTAGAAGAAACACAGAATGATGCGAAGATGATTCTCGTCATCATTTCCTGTGAGGTGTTCTAATTGCCGAAAAGATCTTCACCGGTCCAGCATGACCGTCTCTCGTGCCTCTGTTTCCTAGAGTTAAGAAAACAAATGCGTTTATTGAATTTCAGGATCATTTTTTTTTTTTTTTTTTTTGTATCGTTACTTATAAATTCAGTAAATCACAATCCTATGTAGCATATGTTAGTATATCTAACCACATTGCTATATGCGTGCATACACACATATGAGGGGATACCCGAACTTAGATTAAAACTGGATATTGATTTGATTATTTATTATATTTGTACATATCATAATGAATACCAAGTTGATAAATCAACATCCAAGCAGGAAATTTCCATTATCCTTTACCCACACAACTACAAACACTTACACAGTATATATATACTGTATATGTATACATATATGCATATATATGTATGCATATATACATCATCATCATCCAGCATCACCGTCTCTTGCTCTGTTTCCTAGAGTTGAAAGAAATGCGATCTCAGGATCGTATCCATGCATATTTATTTGATTGTTTACTCAATATATATATATATAGATAGATAGATAGATACTCTTTGATTAAAGACCTACTTTCACAAACAGTAGATTTTGATAGCCCTTTAATCACATCACGTAAAAGTAATAGATACTTTCCTACGCATACTCACACAGACACGTATTTCTGTATGTGTGAGTTTCTCCCATCAGCTGATTCTTTTCTATCCCTTTTCTGCCTTTCCTTTTGGTGGAAAAATCAGATAATACAGTAAAATACAACTTAATGCAGCGTAGATGATCTCTCCTTTCCTTATCAAGAGGTGTGAATTGTTGTTAATGCAACAACACTCTTGTCGGGTGTTGGGAGTAATTAAGTAGCTCTGTAGCTGCTGGCGATGATAGAGTCAGGTAGACTTCCTATACATGTCTTTTCAGTGAGTGGATAAGGATATATGAGATCTATCATATCAAAAGAGGGGGTCTACCTTTTTCTCCCAAGCAAGAAATATCATCGAAATGATAGCTCTAGATACCCGAGTCTCTGTTTACGTATCCATAAGCGTATACAAAGTCGAAGTCTATTTCCTCGCTGGTTATCACTGCTCTTGTGCTTCTTTTCCTTCTTGCGTCACTGTGGTTTCAGGGTCACATCCCTCGGTATCAACACCAAAATAAAGTTGCAGAAACTTTTCTATTCGTTTTAATGCATGTATCCCTTACTGATACATGTGGAATGGTTAGTTACGTGAGGTTCAGTCGTAGTATCTAAGCGTTACGAAGATTCCAGACGTCCTCATTTATAGACGATTGTGATATACCTCAACATTTAGCTACGGACAATGCACAGTGCTGCTCCAAAAGGGAATAAATAGGGTCTTCGGAATCCGCGGTTCACACGCATGTCCTGCAGTACACGAGGGGTCGCCCATGTGTGTGATTTCACCGTTTCTAGTCATGTTTGCAGCCATGACTATAGGTGAGTGCTGGATACTTCCTTGCAGTGATTTCATGTGTTGTGTTTTGAGCATGTTTCCATTTCGTAATCCCGTAAACTGTTTAGCTGTAATTTGGTTACTCAATATATATCTCTGTATTATTTTCTAAATATATACTGTATTACTTAAAAAGCGTTATAGGTGTAACAACTCATGCTTACTCTGACGTCACTGAAAACATGTCTAACTCATGTCTATACTATCTATTTAATCATTGCAACCTGCAAAAGGAGTTTGACGTCACAGTCATTTCATTGAATGTCCCGGGAAGAGTTCAAAAGACGATGTCTACGTTGTAAATACAGTCACGTGACGTCAATAACTCTTTACGCTTTAGTCAATCAAAACTAGAGGGAAATTCGATCATATATTCATTTACAAGCAGTGCTAGTTTGACTGCATATATCTTTATATCTAAATCTGGAGAGATTAGTCCAGATAATAGCTAGCCATCTCTTATCATCCTTCATCTAAGTAACTTCTAAGAATTTGTAATTCATTCACAAATTCGATAAATCTTTCATAGCAGCACAGAGTTAGATTTGAAGATCCCAAATGTCCTTGTTGTATACCCGGTTCATAGCCGAAAGAAGCTCATCCATCCACTCCTACAGTATGGCGTTCATTAAAATAGCTGATATATATTTCTGCACCTTATACATGTATATTGTATAGTGCCGAACGCCTTCGAATGAAGTGGAAGCGAATCACATTTGTATGATCTGTATATAGAAACACAAATGGTTTATCTCTCTCTCTCTCTCTTATTTGTATTTTTCATGCTATCAGTCTACCCGCGGTCTTTACAAAATGTATCTCTTTTTATTTTACAAAGGCGCCGAGTTATGTACCGAACACACACACGCACTATAGAATGCACCCATGTGGGCAG